>PVIU01004507.1:24579-126092 GCA_004026605.1 Ondatra zibethicus | reverse complement strand
TTGGGTTCACCTAGGTATTCAGCTTCTCTGGGCTTGCGAGCTAAGTGCTTGGTGACCTTTATTTTATAGCTAGGGTCCACTAATGAGTGAGTACATACCATAATCATCTTTCTGGGTTTGGGTTACCTCACTCAGGATAGCGTTTTCTATTTCCATCCATTTGCATGCAAACTTCAAGGTGTCCTTGTTTTTTACCGCTGAGTAGTATTCTAATGAGTATATAATCCACACTTTCTTGATCCATTCTTCCATTGAGGGGCACCTAGGTTGTTTCCAGGTTAATTAATTCTTTAAGAAGTTTGTATGCATACAATGTATTTTGATAAAATTTCCCTCTACCTGAATCTTTACATTTTTATTCATCTTTTAAAAGATTTATTTTAGCCGGGCGGTGGTGGCACATGCCTTTAATCCCAGCACTCGGGAGGCAGAGGCAGGCGGATCTCTGTGAGTTCGAGACCAGCCTGGTCTACAAGAGCTAGTTCCAGGACAGGCTCCAAAGCCACAGAGAAACCCTGTCTCGAAAAAAAAAAAAGATTTATTTTTTTCAAAAATATTTTTATGGTTTATTTTATTTAACTTTATTTTATGTGCATTGGTGTGAAGGTGTCAGATCCCCTGCAACTGGATCTTCAGACAGTTGTGAGCTGCCATGTGGGTGCTGGGAACTGAACCCAGGTCCTCTGGAAGAGCAGTCCATGCTCTTAACCACTGAGCCATCTCTCCATTCCCACTTATTTTATTTTATTTTATTTTATGTGTGTAAGTGCCCTGCATGTGTGTCTGGTACCCACAGAGGCTGGCAGAGGATTCCGGGTCCCCTGGAGCTGGCTGTGAGCTGCCAAGTAGGTGCTGGGAACTGAACCCAGGTCCTCTGGAAGAGCAGTCCATGCTCTTAACCACTGAGCCATCTCTCCAGCAGACAAATAAATAGCAAAGGACAGGGACAGAGGGTGGGGAGAAGATGGAGGTAACACAGTCTCGCAGAAAAGCAGATGATGCCCCTGCACCTCATAGTATAGGGGCTGGGCCAAGTCTGGATCAGCCTTAAAGACGCAAGGAGCTGACATCTGTGACCTGAGGTGGATAGGGTGGTGATAGTGCCTGTAATTTCACATTTAGTAATACTCAAACAGACACACAGGGCAGTGATGGCCAGCACAGCACTGTGCCTTCTGCCATGTCAGAGGAAACAACAATACTGATGATGCCGTGTTGAAAATGACAAGAATTTTCTCAGCCCACCTCTGCTTGATTCAGGAGCTTAAGTTGCCAGAAACTCAACAGTCACCAAATGTCAACCTGAGACAGTGGCTCTGAGTTTGTCTCACACCAGTGAAGACAAAAGATGCAGACACTCGTGGGTGTGAACAAAGTAGAAGGAAGTTTTGTGAAGAGATACTAAGAAAATGTGAGAACTAAGGAACTGTGAGAGAAACTCTTGAGAGTGGAAGTGATTTCCAGGAGAGGAAATGGTGACTGACCTTTGTCTACGGTCATGGTTCTCAACCTGTGGGTCACTACCCTTGGGGCTGAATGACCCTTTCACAGGGGTCATATATCGGGTCATATATCCGATATCCTGCTCATCATATATTTATATCACAACTCATAATAGCAAAATTAAAGTTATGAAGTAACAATGAAATAATGTTATGGCTAGGGGTCACCACAACATGAGAACCACTGGCCCAGGGTACCTTACGAGACTCATAATAGAAACCGGGCAAACATTAAGGTGCTTTCATTAGTTGGCCAATTAGAGGGCCCCACACTCTGGGCATGCTCCCCTGGACTAACCAGGGAGATGGCAATGCCTTATCATATGCTGCTCGCCCTGGCATGGTGGGCAAAGGCTCTCACTCCCCTGCGAGTGCCAACCTTGACTAGCTGTTGGCTGTCAGTCTGTGAGTCATCAACCTTGTGGATGTCCGGCTGCTGTCTGGCTGCCCTTCTTCTTGGTTTCCTCAAACTTAACTCCTGTTTGCGGGCAGTCTTGGGGGCCTCTTTCCTGAAATAGGTGGAGGATTTTTAGAAGCCATCCTTACAAGTTACTCTGTTACATTAGCTGTGTTTGAAGCAAGAGTCTGTGAAGGTTGATACCACCTTGCCTATGTCCCCACGGGAGAGAAGACGCATGGAAGCCGGTTAGCTGGCCAGCTCACACTGGCCTTGCTTGCTATGGCCCCAATCTCTCTCTTATGAACCCAGCTTGGTTATCTCATTCCCAGCTGGAAGCCCTCTTATTTCTCATCCCTGATATCCCCCACCTCACTATTGTAACCTTAGCATTCCTTTGAAGCCCAGCATCTGTTCTCAGTGACACCTGTGATCAACCTCCTGCTTCCCCCTGTACCACCTACAGTGAGCTTAATCCCTCAGTGGTGAGAGGACTTCTCTGGCATCCCTGCGCGGCTGAGGGTGAGTGCTGCTTCCTGCAGTTCGGAGCACTCACAGTGACTCTGTCCTCCTCTTGGTTATGGAGCACTTGGAGAACGGTAGGGTCTCCCCAGCCCTTCACTTTACTCTCCAAGGGAAGCTCTGACATGATGCCGGGAGAATGAGCTGCTGAAGCAGAGGCCAGGCCCCTTCGAAAGGGTAGAGCGCTGAGTGGCAAGAGTGGCAAGCGGGGAAGGCCACGCACTCTTCCTCTGCATGAGTCTGTCTTCAGCTGCCCAGGTGTTCTCACTGCTGTGACCTGCCAGAAACAGCTTAAAGGAAGGAAAGGCCATCACAACGGGGAAGGGAGGGTGGAGCCTCTCTGAGGAGGCGGAAGCATAGAGTAATGACTCGGTTACATGGTTGCAGATAGTACTAGACAAGTAACAGAGACAAGTATCACCTTCAGAAGTTTGCCCCCAGTGAACTACTCCCACCAGCCGGGCCCTGCCTCTCAATGCTACAAACTGGGGACTGGGCTTTCAAATCAAAGCCTTGGGGAACACTACAGACTTAAATGCTACAGGGAGAAGTAGGTGATTAGTGCGCCAAGGAGCGACGGGTGCAGTGACAGGTAAGGAGTAATACCTGAATTTGTAACATTGAAGGTACCCAGGTAACCTATGCTTCATCGTACAACCTTTTTGTTGTTGTTGAAAGAGTCTCACTATGTAACCCTGGCTGGCCTGGTGCCAGCAGGTAGCCCAGTGTAGGCCACGAACTCAAGGCAACTGATCCTCCTGCCTCAGCCTCCTGAATGCTGAGATTACAGACCTGCACTGCACCACCTGCCTACTGGACAACCTTGACATGACTGTGCGTTCATGGCTCAAAATTAACTTAGTTCTCCTCGGTTCTCTCTGAACTTCTATCCTCAGCACAGCTGGGAACCCATTGGGTCAGGCCACCCTTCATCATTTGGGAATGATGAATCGCCTTGGTGCATCACCCATCACAAATTGCTAATGCTTGGCTTTCACACATAATCCCACCGAATATATCTTTCTAAGTCATTGTATTGTGACTTTACAATGTATTAAGATTCGAAGTGGTTAAAGCAGCTTGCTAAAATACTCTGTTCTTAGATTCACTTCACCGACTGTTGATGAAGTACCTGCCAGGGCTAGACCCGGAGGCAGGCACTTCTCCCGGAGAAGACAAGTACATTGCCTGCCATGCTGAGTCTGTGGCTTGGGGGGCGGCTGGGATCTTAAGAGGTGTGAATGTAGGAACCACTAAGATTCAGTTCATTCTGAAGTACCCCCAAGGCTTGACCTACACAGGTATATGTAGTAGGGAGGAGAGGGCTGGGCTGCGTTCCCGGTGCCTGGTTAGCTTATGCCCGAAATAATTACACAGAAACTGTATTCATTAAAATACTGCCTGGCCCATTATCTCTAGCCCCTTATTGACTAACTCTCACATATTATTTTAACCCATCTCCATTAAGGTGTATCACCACTTGAGTTGTGGCTTACCGGCATGAGTCTAACCAGTGTCCATCTTGGGCCGGAGAAGCATGGTGTCTGCCACACTGCCTTCTCTCTCACAGTATTCCGTTCTGTCTACTCTGCCCACCTAAGGGCTGCCCTATCAAAAGGCCAAGGCAGTCTCTTTATTTAACCAATGAAAGCAATAGAAATACAGAAGGACCTCCTACACCAGGTATATAAAACTTTTCTTCTAGAAGACTTTAACGTTTTATTGTTAAGATAAATAAAACAAGACCCTGTGATACAGAAGAGTTCCTCTTTGTCCCTTTCCCTGGTTCTATTCCTTTCTCTCCTTGTCTCAGCATTGTTCACCACAGTAGATTTGGGATGTAAAAACTCTGATTTATGTTTTTACACTTTAACTCTATGTGTGTGTCCATCAAAGTATGCAACATCCCATACTGAGTTGGTCCTGGGGATCTAACTCAGGCCGCTAAACTTGGCAGCAAATACTTTTAACCACTGAGCCATGTTGCTAGCATCTTATTTTGAATTTATTTAAATGCTCCTCAAATATACCTTATATGTTCCTACAACTTGCTCTTTTCCTCAACATTATACTATCAGTGCTTGTCATATTTGGTGTGCACATACCCACACACTCTTAACTGACGTTTATCACACATCCATTGTACTATATTCCCCACTAGATGTGATCACTGCTGCTTAGTGCTCATGTGTGCAACAGCGATGCCATGTTCAGAGCACCTCACAGCAGCCTTTACCGTCCTCTGGCTCTTACATTCTTTTGGCCCCAACCCCTTTCTATGAGGACCCCTGAGTGTTGGGGCAGAGATGATGTCAGTGACCCTTTTGTGGCTGAGTTGCTTATTCTCAACACTCAGAACAGTAACATTTTGCGTTAACCACTGCCCACTGCAGGAAGAAACTTCTCAGATTGGGACAGCAGGGATTTGATGGCATAGGGAAGAGAAATCTGTTAGTGTGTGTGTGTGCACATGTGTGCGTGTGTGTGTGTGTCTGTGTGTGTGGGTATGTGTGTGCACGTGCATGTGTGTGCACTGTAGTGTACATGTGGAGGTCAGATAACAACTTCTGGGATTCAGTTCTCTTCTTTTACAATGTAGGTCCTGAGGATCAGATGCAGGTTGTCAACTTTGGTGACTTTACCTACTGAGCCATCTTGCTCACTCCACAGGATCCCATTTAAAAGACTAATGCACTCATCGCTGCCATAATCAAAGACACTCATTAAATTAACAAGCAAACTTATCTTACAGATGAGATGTCCCATTGACCTTAAACACCAGAGATAGGATGGCGGGGGTTTGTTAGTTACCTGAGGGTTTCGTGCATTGGCTTAGGCTGGAATGGCAAACACAGCATAGCACACCCCTCAAAAGTGGTAGGATTCACCTTCTCATTTCCCTACATCATGAACTCATTTCTGGGACCACTTTAGAGACAGGAAGGGAACTGATTTGTGTGTTTAGCTTAAGTGAGTCCCATCTCAGCTTGTGTCTGAAGACTGCCAGGAGAGCAGTGATTACTGATTTTATCTGCATGTGTGCAAATACATGCATGTCCACATGTTCCACACATGCATGTGAAGGCCAGAAGTCAACCTCAGGTGTTGCTTATCAGGTGCTGTCTACTGTGTTTTGGAGACAGGGTCTCTTCCTGGCCTTGGGCTTGCCATTTCAGCTAGGCTGGCTTGTAGGCGAACTCCAAGAATCCTCCTGTCTCTGCCTCCTCACTGCTGGAATTCTAAGTAGGCACTACCATGCCTGGCTTTTGTTTGTTTGTTTAGATTTATTTATTTATTATGTAAACAGTATTCTGCATACATGTATGCCTGCAGGCCAGAAGAGGGTACCAGATCTCATTACAGATGGTTGTGAGCCACCACATGGTTGCTGGGAATTGAACTCAGGACCTCTGGAAAAACAACTAGTGCTCTTAACCTCTGAACCATCTCTTCAGCTCTGTTTGTTTGTTTTTAATGCTGATGTTGAGGAATATACCCAGGTCCTCACACTTGTGCAGCAGGTATTGGACTACTTAATCCACCTGCCTGGCACCCTATTCCACATATTGAATACCCACAGTGCATAAGTGTTCTTCAGTTTGTCAAAGTATGTAATGGCAAGGAGGAAATCTTCTCAGCAAATGACAAGAGCCGGAGTGGGCAGTGCACTGAGAGACCCATTAGTCTGCGAAACATCATGGAGGCAGCATCCGTTCCAGGCAGGTAGCCCTGTGTGGGAAGGGGTGTATTAGCTACTCTTCTCCTCTCTCTCTTAGCTCTGACAAGAAGCAATCTAAAGGAGGGAAAGAATGTCTTGTCTACCATGGAAGGGAAAGTATGGTTGGAGGCCTAGTTCCTGTCTGTAGAGGCTGCCCTGATCACCTCCTGGTGGATCACAGAGCAGAGAATGGCAATGCCTCCTCTCTCTCTCTCCCTCCTTCCCTCTCTCTCTCTTTTCCTCCTTCCCTTCCCAGCTCCCCCTCTCTCAGTCTCCCTCCCAACTGTTCTTCCCACTCTCTTCATTCCAGCCCCCAGTCCACAGTGCTGTGTATACTGAGGCAAATGCTCTTCCTCCTCACTCTTCCCAGGTGACACACTTACAGACACACCCATAGGCAAATCTCAGGAATGACCCACGATCCAGGGCCTGTGATTTTTCTTTCTTGTTTTCTGTGTTTTTGTTTTGGAACAGAGCCTTACAATGTAACTGTCTTAGTTTGGGTTTTTATTGCTGTAAAGAGACACCATGACCACAGTAACTCTTACAAAGAAAACATTTAACTGGGTGGCTTATACCTCAGAGGTTCAGTCCATTATCATCATGACAGGGAGCATGGCGACATGCAGGCAAACATGGTACTGGAGCTGAGAGTCCTACAACTTGCAGGCAACAGGAAGTAGACTGACTATCACACTGAGGGAAGCTTGAACAAAAGAGACTCCAAAGTCCACCTCACAGTGACATACTTTTTCCAACAAGCCCACACCTCCTAATAGTGCCTTTCCCTTTAGAGGTCATTTTTTTAGGTCATTTTTTTTAAACCATCACATTCCACTCCCTGGTGTATAGCCACAATATAATGCAAAAATGTATTCAGTACAACTTCAAAAATCTCCATAGTCTGTAACAGTCTCAAACTTGTTTCAAAGTCCAAAGTCTCTTCTGAGATGCATGGCAATGTCTTAAGTGTAATCCTCCTATAAAAATCAAAACGAAAAAGCAGAGCACATACTTCCAACATAGCACAGGATGTGCATTACCATTCCAAAACATAGGGAAGGGAGCATAGCAAGGAAGTACTGGAAAAAAGCAAGACCAAAACCCACCTAGGCAAACTCCAAACTCTGCAGCTCCATATCTGCTGTCAAAATGCTATTCAGATCTACAGCTCGGTTCAGCTTTGTTGTCTGCAACATGCTTCTTTCTTTTGGTCTGGTTCTACTCTCTGTTAGCAGCTCTCCTTAGCAGGTATCCCATGACTCTGGCATTTCCAACATCTTGGGTTCTCCAAGGCAATCCAGACTTCAACTTCACGGCTTCACCCTATGGCCTCTCTACTACACCTCAATTCAGGGACACCCTGACACATGCCTGGCCTCTGCAGCATTCCTTAGGCATGGAGGCAATTTCCATAACCCAATTGTTCTATCTGTAATTCTAATTCTGCCAGAATCATATGGCTGAAGCTGTCAAGTTCTGCTGCTTATTGGGACCGGAACATGGTTCTCTTGTTCAATTACATCTTCACCAGCTTTCTGTCTTTCACCTCCTAAGCTTGGCTGTCTTGAAACTTGCTCTGTAGACCAGGCTAGCCTCAGATGCAGAGATCCACCAGCCTCTGCCTTCCTAGTGCTGGGAACAAAGGTGTGCCTTTCCATACCCCGTTCTAAGTTTTTCTTTAGTTTCTTTCCACAAGTTGAAAATTTAGCTGGGTGGAACCTTGCCCTAAGGTTGTCACTCCCTTTTATTCTATTTCTTAATCTGTCTGTCTCCTGGAACACGTGATTTAGCTCAGTTCAACTTCCTGGTGCTCTTTTTTTTTCCTCAAAATTTACATTTTATAATTTACTCTGCTCAGCTTGCTCCTTTTCATTATAAATCTTCATTAGAGTTACCACTAATATCCATATAGTAAAGTCCATACTAGACTGTTTTGAGATTTCTTCTGCCAACAGAATTAATCCAAAACTCTTGACTTTAGCTTCGGGACAAAGGCAAAAGGCAACCACTTTCTTCACCAAAATATCACAAGAACGATCTCTAGACAACATACTAAAATTCTTCTCCTCTGAAACCTCTTGAGTGAGCTCCCCATGGTTCAAATAGCTCTTAGCATCACTATCTTCCATGCTCCTACTAATATGGCCCATTAAGCAGTGCTTAAAGCATTCTACTGCTTTCCAAACCCAAAGTACCAAAGTCAAAATTCCTCCAAACAAATGCAACAAGCCTTTAACAATAATACCAAGTCCCTGGTACCAACTTCTTTCTTAGTTCAGGATTTTATTACTTTGAAGAGACACCATGACCATGGCAACTCTTATGAAGGAAAACATTTAATCAGAGTGGCTTGCTTACATTACAGAGGTTCTGTCCATTATTATTATGACAGGCAGCATAGTGTTGTTCAGGCAGATGTGTTGGAGCTGAGAATCCTACATCTTGTGGTAATAAGAAATAGACTGACTGTCACACTGAGGGAAGCTTGAGCAAAAGAGACCTCAAAGCCCACCCCCACAGTGACATATTTCATCCCACAAGGCCACACCTGCTAATAATGTCACTCCCTTTGGGACCATTTTCTTTCAAACTACCACAGTAACCCTGGCTATCCATAAACTCACTATGTAGTCACTGCTTTTTGCAGAATATTTGTTTAACTATGAAAAGATGTGTTGCTGTTTTATCTTGCCTGCCTAAGGCACCTGATTGGTCTAATAAAAAGCTGAATGGCCAATAGTAAGGGAGGAAGTATAGGCGGGACTTCTGGGCAGGGAGAGTAAGTAGGAAGAGGAATTTAGGTTCAGGGAGAAAGAAGAGAAGACAATAGGGACATGCCAGGAGCAAACCAGCCAGACACTGAGGAAGCAGGAAAGTAGGACACACAGAATGAAAGAAAGGTAAAAAGCCCCGAGGCAAAACATAGATGAATAGAAACAGGTTAAAATAAGTTAAAAGAGCTAGGCCAAAGCTAAGGCCAAGCATTCATAATTAATAATAAGTCTCCATGTCTTTGGGAGCTGGTTGGCAGCCCAAAGAAAATGCCAACTACAAAGACTAGCTTCAAACTTAAGCCAATCCTTCTGCCTCAGTTTCTGCAGTGTTGGGATTACAAGCATGTGCTACCATGCCTGGCTCCTTAAATGTTTATTGTTTTTGGCTTTTTGAGACAGGGTTTCACTGTAGCTTTGGAGCCTGTCCTGGAACTAGCTCTTGTAGACCAGGTTGGCCTCGAACTCACAGAGATCCATCTGCCTCTGCCTCTCGAGTGCTGGGATTAAAGGCATGTACCATCAATGCCTGGCCTATTAATTGTTTCTTAATCAAATTAAGTTATCAATGAAGATAACCATGTAAAGTAGGCAGGGGCACTTCAGTTGGTGGGACAGACACAGCCAACAGATCTCACTATTGTGGGAGACAAAAAACCCTCTTCTATCACTACTGTAAATTTCTTATTGTTCACCAGCACCTACAGTATGAATTCCTTCTGGAGAACTCAAAGACAGACAGATAGCCCTCTATATGGTAAGCATGTGGCGTCCATCCACTGGGTCAGGGTGTGTGGGAACAATTCAGCACATCCTGCCTTGCTTTAACAAGTGAACAGAGGGCATGACACCTTATCTGTTGTGGAGGAAAGATGAGTCTTATCCTCCTGTTGGTTCTGAGTTATTGTATAAAGTGCCTATTGCTTTACAGGCTATTGTCAAAGAAGTGAGAGACTCAGTATTACATGTATTGGACTGGTCACAGTAGTAATTGTGACAACTCTTTTTGCTCTTTTCAATTGGGTGGAGATAACACCTAGTGATCTTTTCTTTTCTCTTTCCAAGTCTCTGTTTTCAGTCTCTCAGTACTACTTCTGTGTAAGTAGTGCTACTCTCGTAAGCACGTGCCCACATGTATGTGCATGAGTGCATATGCACACTCATGCACACCAGATTAAGAATCTGATCATTGATGAGGGTTTATCTCTTGTGACCCAATCACTTCCCCAAAGGCCTATTGTAGCGGTTTGGATTAAAATGACCCTATAAGTTTATAAGGAGTGGCACTATTGGGAAGTGTGACCTTGTTGGAGTAAGTGTGACCTTGATGGAGGAAATATGCCACTAGGGGTGGGCTTTGGGGTTTCAAATGCTCAGTGTCACTCTCCTTGCTACTGTGGATCCAAATGCATTACTCTCAACTCCTTTTCTAGCAACATGCCTGCCTGCATGCTGCCATGCTTCCTACCATGATGATAATGGACTAAACCTCTGAACTATAAGCCGGCCTCAATTAAATGTTTTCTTTTATAAGACTTGCTAAGGTCATGGTATCTCTTCATGGCAATAGAAACCCTAACACATCCAACTATGAACATTGCTACATTGGAGACCAGACCTTCCACACAAGAGTTGTTGGGGTACAATGCAGATTATAGCCCTAATAATGCACACATATATGTTAAAGATTTGCTTATCTTTTTATGTTTTGCTTATATGTGTATCTGTGCACCACATACATGCAGTGTCTGCAGAGGACAGTAGAGGGCGTTAATCCCTTGGAACCAGAGTTATAGGCAGTTGTGAGCTGCCATGAAGGTGTTGGGAACTAAACCTAGGTCATCTGTCAAAGTTGCCAGTGCCCTTAACTGCTGAGCCATCCCTCAAGCCACATGACAAATACGTTTTAAAGTTAGACTATAGCCTAAGCACTCCTGGCCTTGGTCATGTTCCCTTTGGTTGGTGTTCAGAGAAAATTTGCCTTTGAAAGTTCTCTTTTTCTTGCCCCAATTAAAGTTAAGGCTGTGAAGATGGTTTATTACAGCATTTGGTGCCTAAGTAAACAAATATGTTCTAAAAATGTAAATAGCTGTGTGGAACTAAAACATGTGCCCCAAATTCACATTAATGATATGCAAGTTAATAAAGACTTTGGTAAGCAAACAAACTCTTGGGAATTGATTGCTGTTATCTGGATTCTAAAAATATAGCATCTATTATAAATAAATACCTGACTCAACATGGTCATAAACAAATTAATCACGTATTTGGATAGAAATATTATACTGGAAAAGCTTAAGCACGATGTGCTCTCTTTTTTCCTTCCTCCCTCCCTCCCTTCCTCCCGCTTTCCCTCCCTGTCTTCTTTCTTTCCTTCTCCCCCCCACTTTATTTTGAGACAGGTTTCTTTGTGTAGCCGTAAGCATACCATAACACATCTTTTCCTTTTTCTAATAGGGCCTTATCTATTCCAGGTTGACCTTGAATTTATTGCATAGTTGAGGATGACCTTGAACCTTGAACTCTAGATCTTCCTGCTTCCATCTCTTAAGTGATGGGATTATACACATGTACCACAATGCCCAGTTTGTGTGATGCTGGGGATCGAACCTGGGACTTTGTGAATATGAGGCAAGCACTCCAACTGAGCTACAGTCCCAATCCTCAATGTACACTTAAACAAGTCCATTTACTCCCGGTGGTGTTGGAGCATCTATCTTTTTGTTGTTGTTTTGTTTTTCGAGACAGGGTTTCTCTGTAGCTTTGGAGCCTGTTCTGGAACTAGCTCTTGTAGACCAGGCTGGCCTCAAACACACAGAGATCTGCCTGCCTCTGCCTCCCAAGTGCTGGGATTAAAGGCATGCGCCACCACCGCCCAGCTTGGTTTTGGTTTTTTAAGACTGGATTTCTTTGGGTAACAGCCCTGGCTGTCCGGGAACTCACTCCTGTAGTGATATTTTACTTGTATTTAATAAACAAAGCTTGCCTGAAGATCAGAATGCAAAATTAAGCCACTAGAGGTCAGGGAGTGTGGCACACACCTTTAATCCCAGGACTCGGAAGACAGAGGAAGACGGATCTCTGTGAGCTCGGGCTACCCTGGGCTACACAAGACTGATCCAGAAACAGATCCTGGTGGTGGTGGCTCACACCTTTAATCCCAGTGTTTGAGAGTCACGCATGAATCCCAGCACTAGGGAGGTAGAGACAGGAGTGATATGACTTGGTGGAGAGAGGAATATAAAAGAGATAGGAACTCACTGGAGTGTGAGTCTTAGGATTCATGGAGACAGGATCTCATCCCTTCAGTCTGAAGATTTGGTAAAAGTAAAAGGTCTCTCTAGTGGTTGATTGCCTTGTTTCTCTGAGGTTCAGCTTGAACCCTAATATCTGTCTCTGGGTTTTTATTATTTGTGCCACACACTCTGTAGGCAGTCCTTGATCTCATAGAGGTCTGCCTGTCTTTGCCTCCTGATGCTGTGATTAAAGATGTGCGCCACCACAGCCCAGCAGGGCATCTATTTTCTAATAAAACACACTCACGACTGGTGGAATATACAGCTTCATGTGCACACAACTGACAGGAAGTTATGATGTTATTAATACAGTCAGTCTGCACTTGGGATGCCCTGACCACAGGAACTCTCTGTAGTGCTGGAGAGTGAGGCCGGCTTGCCCATGCCAGGCAAGTGCTATTCTAGTGATCCACACTCTCACACCTTGGAGAGCTCTTCCGTCAAGACACTTGGGAGTTCCACCTTGGAAGATTGCCCTCTTCAGAAACAAGTCATAGTCCATTCGGGTGACGTTTACAAAACACCAGATGTCAGCATTTAAGAAGATGGACCATGAAAGGATGTGTCACTGGGTGAGGCATGGCACGCCATGATGACCGCTGAGGCTCCTCCCTGGAGGTGCGCGATACCAACAGACAGCAAGTTTGTCGGCCTCTGGGGATTCTGTCCCTCGCGGTAATCAGTCCTTTACAAGCCAGCCTCTATAGCACCTGGTCTCAGCAACAAGCCTCAGGAAAGTTAGTAACTGGCAGAGAGACTTCCCAGAGGACATGGGCTGCCGTGGAGAAGGAATTCTCTCATTTGCCTCTGTCGGGATCCCAGAGTTGGGTTCAGTTCTGACCAACAGCCTTGGCCTCATGGGAAGAGTCTGACTTCAGTCTTTCAAATGAGGCTATCTGGGAAGCAGAGGCTGTCACCCGTGATGAATCTGCCATGTTCTTGGGCCATATGCCGTTCCTTGTCCTGGTTACAAGGTTGCCCTGATGACCTCAGGCCACAACACTGTGTCTGTGTGTCTGCCTGGCTATGCTGCTGCTGTGGTCTCCAGATCAAGTTCTTTTCTGTTGAATTATACTTCTTGGGACTCGTTTCATAAATCTACATTAATCCACCCATGACGCTGCTCATGTCTTTGTCCAAGCTCCCTGGTTCATTTACATGGTCCCCGTCTCTACGTCTCCTGCCCTCATAATGACTGCCAACTTGCTGGAGTTCTTCAATATCACACCTAAGGTGCTCTGAAGCCCTGCCTCCCCCCAGTCTGTAGCTCACTATCTCCATTTGAATTATTTATCATCTATTTCCTTATTGTCTCCAAGAACCAGTACAGTAAAGTCGCTAAGAACCTACAGTATACCATGAGGCTGCTTGGGCTTCTGTGGTGCTTGCTGCTGTGTGGTGAACTTGACGATGGACTTACTCTCTTTTTGCCTCATTTTGGCATCTGTAAAATGGGTTTGCTAATACTATCTCCAAGGCTGTGATGAGGACTTACAAAGTGAGTTTTGTGACCTTAAGCTCTATGTAAAGATATGATCATTGTCTCTGTTTCCTTGGAGTATGGTTACCATTGACTGTCAGCTTGTCAGGGTCTAGAATCACCTCAGGCATGTCTATGAAGAAGTTTCTGTACTAATTGAGGTGGGAAGACACATCCTAACTGTGGTCAACTCCTTTCCCTGGGCTCAGATCCCATACTTAAAAAGGAGAAGGTGGGTTGGGCACTACCATTCATCTCTCTTAGCTTCCTGACTGTGGTGTCATGTGACTAGCCTGTCCCCACTCCTGCCATGTGGTTCCTGCCATGATGGTCTGTCCCCTCAAACTATGAATCAAAACAACCTTTGGTGAGGGAGAATGGTCTGTATTCTGTCAATTATATTTTAAACAAATGCTGATTGGCCAGTAGCCAGGCAGGAAGTATAGGCGGGACAACCAGACTGGAAGTAAAGGTGGGTCAATGAGAACAGGAGAATTCTGGGAAGAGGGACGCTCCCTCTACAGTCCAGCTCAGCCACAGAAGAAGCAAGATGTGACCTGCCTCGCTGAATAAGGTACTGAGCCATCTGGCTAACATAGACAAGAATAATGGGCTAATATACATTCTAAGAGTTAATACAAAGCCTGAGCTAATGGACCAATCAGTTTATAGTTAATGTAGACCTCTGTGTGATTTCTTTGGGACTTAATGACTGTGGGAACCGGGCAGGACAGAAAACTCCAACAACTAACCTTTCTCCTTAAGTTGCTTCTTCAGTATTTTGTCACAGCAACAAGGAAAAACAGCTGATATACCCCTGGAGGTTGTAATAGACTGTGAGAGCTAAGAAGCAGAGTTATTTCCTCATAGTTTTGGAGTCTGAAGTCCAAGCCTAAGGTGCTAGCAGGGTTGGCTCCTGTTGAGGTCCCGCTTCTTGGCCTACAGATGTTCACCTTCTTCTGACTCTTACCTCTTCTTCATATAAAGACACCAATCAGGTTGGATTAAAGCTTACCTAACTGATCTCATTTAAAACTAGTTATTTCTTTAACAGCTCTCTTTTACACTTTGAGCTTTGTTTTTATTTTTGTTTTTTAATTTTTGGGGAGAGAGCAGGATCTTACTTTGTCACCTAGGCTGGCTTGGAACTTGAGAGCCTCCTGCCTCAGCAGCCACAGTACTAAGATCACAGCCATGAGCCATCTGCCTCCCTCCTTGGCACCCTCTCTTCTCCACCCCCTCTTTCCATCCCTCACCCCATCTCTTCCTATTTTCTTCTCCCCCTTCTCCCTCCCTCCTTCCATCCCTTTTCCTCTATCTCTCCCTCTAGTCCTTTTTGGAACCGGAGGAAGAGGGGGGGCTTTGTCCATGCTAAGCTACATCATGAGGTGCTGAGGATGAGACCATCGATGAGTAGGTTTGTGAATGGGGGTACAGTTCTACCTACAACAATAACCGAACAAATAATTTGGGCCTGGATCTTGTCAAGCTCCTGAAGCCACCGTTATTGAGTCCTGTCTGTCCCCAGTTTCAATTTAAAACCCTCCCACTCACTGTGACAGCATTAGAAAAGAAAACATTCGGGAGGTCATTGGGATTAGATAACTTTAGAAGAGTCCTGAGACTATGTGCCCCTCTCTGGTCTCTGAGAAGAGGACCATGCTCCATGGAAAGGCTTCTACCAGAGTCCCACTGTGCTGCTGTTTGCTCCCCAATCGTGATCCTCCAGAAATTGTGTGTGTGTGTGTGTGTGTTGTATCATCCTTCAGGTGTCTAGCTTTTTTTTTTGAGTCAATGTGTCTCATTGACCTAGAACTTGCCAAGTAAGCCAGGCTGGCTGACTACTTAGATTCAGAGGTCCATCTATCTTCCCCTCCCCAGTGCTGGCATTAAAAGTGCATGCCTCCACGCCCGGCTCTGCTGTCCATGGAATTGAACTCAGGCCAACTGAGCTGTCTTCACAGCTTCTGGTTACAACAGCTGGAACTTGCTAAAGCAGCATACCAATTGACTCCCTACTAGCTGGACCCCCAAATGCTGTCTAAATTATCCTCATCTTCAGTTTTGGGCTGGTGCTGCAGCTGGACATCTCTAGCCCAGCTGGAAGCCCAGTATGCATCCCTCTGCCCTTTGTGAGCCCTGGATGATCTGGCACTGCAGGGAACATCAGCCTCTGGTCTCTTGATGTCATGTGTAGTGGTGGAAACTGTCACAAACCCAGAAGGTACAAGATAGAGAAGATAGTCTAGCTCAGCACTGCTGGTTAGTAGCTAGAAAGAGAGGAAAGTCCCAGTCACTAGAGAGACTTGCAGGGACTTGTTCCCCTGGGTGGAAACTGGGATGTCTTAATAGGCTCTGACAGACACTTTAATCCTTCCACTTATCTTTGTCCGGGGCAATTCTGCACATAGCAATTCTGAAGTCTGCGATCATAACCACAGGCTTGACTATGTCTTCCTCTGCTAATCATAGCAAAGTCTCATCTTCCAGGTGGATGTGAGGTCAGTGCTTGCGGAATGGTCACCCTCAATTATATTGCACAGAAAAAGTTTGTGGTTTCAGTGTACCAAGGTGCTGCGTGGGATGTCAGCTACTGCCTGACATGTGTCATCTTCTCTCTTCTCTTCAGTATGTCTTTACCAGTGGCACAGTTTTCTTCTCAATCCTGCATCTCCTCAGGACCTAGTTTCCACAGAAATTGTTACAGAGGCAAATCTAATCACAAATCAATGTCTATTTATTGCGCACACACTACATCAGGCAGCGCTACCCACTGGTGTTATTTTCTGGATATTCAAGAGCTCTTATAAGAAGGCTGCTTTTGTCCTCATATGACCACTGCAGCAGGGTAGTGTGGGAGTGTGTGTGTATGTGTGTGTGTGTGTATGTGTGTGTGTGTATGTGTGTGTATGTGTGTGTGTATGTATGTGTGTGTATGTGTCTGTGTGTGTGTCTGTGTGTGTGTATGTGTGTGTGTATGTGTGTGTGTATGTGTGTGTGTATGTGTGTGTGTGTATGTGTGTGTGTGGGGGGGAAGCTCTTGGCATCAGCAGAGCCAGCACTGAACAGACCCAGAGTTCAGCCCAAGACTGAGCTCCCAGCCCAGGCCTCTATAGTTTCTTTTGTTTGCAGTCTTCTAAGTGGCTGGGCCATTATTTGTCCCCCACACAGGCACCACCTGTCCTTTGGGTTTATATTTGATGGTGCCGAGGTTGAAGTCAGGGCCTCACATGTGCCAGACAAGTGCCCTGCCCCAGAGCCACTTCCCCAGTTCCTTCCTGTCCATTGTCATTAGCTTGTTCCTATGTAATCTGAACAAAAGTGGGCTGTTCCCAGGTGCATCTGTGCATCCGGATGTCAGCGGCCGGGCAGGGTTGAAACGAAGCCACAATTATTGCATCCAGAAGCCAGCGCTGAGATAGCGCTCTCAAAGCTTCCAATACACGGATTGCTTTATATCTAAAAAGGAACTGAACTGAGTCTAATTTAACTTAAAAGCAAAAATAAAATTGAATACGAATGTAAAAAGCTTCAAGTAAGTGGTGGGGATTTTACTAAAAGATTTGGAAAGAAAAGCCAGGGAATGAGTACTCACCAGCCCCCAGCTGTGGTAATGACAGACCTGGTTCTGCACAGAAACACTTCCATGTCTCCTACTCCAAATGCAAGCTGCCCTGACTGATGACATGGTGCTGCCTTTGTGGCTCTCTGGGGGGATGCTGCTTTCCTGTTCCAGCTGCTCCTCCATTGCTCACCCAGAGGCAGCCCTCCCCCTGCCTTAACTACCACCATTAAACCAGCATTCAGCTACACAGTGTGAAGTGAAGTTTGTAGCAAGCACGTGATTCATGGCTTGTGAGTGGAAAGAAAGCATGGCAAGGGTATGAAGCCAATAGTATGGTTTTGGGGGTTTCCTAGCAGCTTACAAAATGAAGGTGCATGTATGTGGGTGCATACATGTCAGGGTAACTGTGCATGTGTTCAGGTGCATACATGTCAAGGTTAGTGTGCATGTGTTTGGGTGCATTTTTGTCAGGGTAAGTGTGCATGTGTGTGGGTGCATACATGTCGAGGTTAGTGTGTATGTGTTTGGGTGCATATATGTTGAGGTTAGTGTGCATGTGTTTGGGTGCATACATGTCGAGGGTAGTGTGCATGTGTTTGGGTGCATACATGTCGGGGTAAGTATGTGTGTAGGTGCATACATCTCAGGGTAAGTGTTGGGTGCATACATGTTGGGGAAAGTGTGCATGCATGTGGGTGCATAAATGTCGGGATAAGTGAGCATGTGTGTAGGTGTACACGTCGGGGAAAGTGTGCATGTGTGTGGGTGCATACATGTCGGGAAAAGTGTGCATGTGTGTGGAGGCCGGAGAATAACCTTGGGTGTTGGTCGCTAAGAGCTGTCCATCTTATGTTTTGAGGCAGGGTCTCTGTCATTCTGGAGCTTGCCAGTTATGCTAGACTGGCAGGACAACAACCCACTAGGGATCTGCCTGTCTCCACCTTCCCAGTGCTGGGTTTATAAGTACACACCATGGTAACCAGTTTTCTTTTTCTTTCTTTCTTTCTTTCTTTCTTTCTTTCTTTCTTTCTTTCTTTCTTTTTTTTTTTTTTTTTTTTTTTTTTTTTTTTTTTTTTTTTTTTTTTTTTTTTTTTTTTTTTTTTTTTTTTTTTGGTTTTTTGAGACAAGGTTTCTCTGGAGCTTTGGAGCCTGTCCTGGAGCTAGCTCTGTAGACCAGGCTGGTCTCAAACTAACAAAGATCCGCCTGCCTCTGCCTCCCAAGTGCTGGGATTAAAGGCGTGCACCACCACCGCCCAGCTCAGTATCCAGTTTTCTTATGTGGGTTTGGGGATCTAACTCAAGTTCTTGTGTGGCAAGCACTTAACCAGAGGGGCCCCATCTTTCAGCTCTTAAACTCAGAGTGTAACAATAGGCAGTATGGTGGTGGTGTGGACCCATTTGCTTTAAGATGCAGTCAGTTAATAATGGCCAACAGCCATCTAGTACTACTTAATGTCTGCTCAATAGGAGGGAATTCATGCCTAGAACTGTAAACTTAGCCAGCTACCATGGCTAGAGAGGTCATAGACCCTAGAGGAGAACCTGCCACCGCCACTTTTCAAATCAGTCTATTTACTAACTGTATTCTAAATGCTTACCCATATATCTACGGATGAGTGTGGCGCTCACCCATATCAAAGAAGCTTCCTTTTGCAGCATTCAAGAACCATTATAGAAAGCCACAACCGTTCAAAATGTAGAGAACTGGCCATGGGGTGCCCAGGCCCAGCTGATACCTCTACAACGCAACCCCTTCACCTATAGATCAGGGAACATCATAGAAGGGAGGGTAGAAGGGAAGAGAAGGGGGGAAGGGGAGGGTTGAGGAGAATTTTAGGGAATGGGATAGTCGAGATGGAAGGATAGAGATGAGAGCAAGGAAAAAGATATCTTGATTGAGGAAGCCATTATAGGGTGAGAAGAAACCTGGCTCTAGAGAAATTCCCAGGAATCCACAAGAATGATCCTGCCTAAGACCCTAAGTAATAGAGGAGAGGGGGCCCAATCTTGACTTGCCTTGTAGTCAGATTGATGATTATCTTAAATATCCTTAGAGCCTTCACCCAGCAACTGGAAACAGAGGCAGAGACCCACAGCAGAGCACTGGACTGAGCTCCAGTTGAAGAGTGGAAGGAGTGAGAATATGAGCAAAGAGGTCAAGACCCATGATGGGTTCACCCACTGAAACAGTTTATATGAGCTAATAGGAGCTCACCAACTCCAGCTGGACTGGAAGGAACAAACATAGGACCAAACTAGTCCCTCTGAATGTGGTTGACAGTTGCATGGCTGGGGCAGACTGGGGGGCCACTGGCAGTGGCACCAGGATTTATCCCTTGTGCTTGTACTGGCTTTTTGGGATCCTATTCTCTTCGGATGGATACCTTGCTCAGCCTAGATATAGGGCTTGGACCTTCCACAAAGCAATGTACCTTACCCTCTCTGAGGATTGGGTGGGAGGGTGTGTGAAGGGAATGGGAGGAGGGGAGGGAGTAAAAAAAATATGAAAATAAAAAAAAAAGAAGTAGGGTTGGAAAGACTGTAAGAGATAGAGGAACAGGAAATCTGCTGTGAGGTAGTTAGTATCTTCTGAATATGACAGGGGAGCTACATCCATGAAATTTCAACAACAGTTGCATAAAAAAGGCCAGCACAATGGCAACACCAGTTAATATGCCAGTAAGGATGGGAGAATTCTCACAAGCCCACAACCGGATGAAGAGTTCAGGCAATTAGTAATGGCTGCCCAGTGAGCAAGAATCAGTCTTCTCCAGGGATGAGCCTGACAAGTTATGCAGTCTCTAAACACATAGACAGAGGACAACAGTAAATGGATTCTGCAGATTGAATTTGTATCCATCTATCCATCCATCCAACCATCCATCCATCCATCTATCCCCCCAACCATCTGCCTATGCAACAATAACAAAGAAAAGGTAAGCTATTTGAAAGAAAGTGGGAGGCACTGGAGGGAGGAGAAGAGGTAGACATGATATGAATATAGTACTCATGTATGAAATTCTCCCCAATATTTAAGTTACAAGAAGAAAACATATGGAAAAAAGAAGAAAAAAATTAAAAAGATCTTTTTTTTAAAAAAGGTAATGGAAACTTGGAGCCTGGTATTGAACTGGAAGTAACGGTCACACCTTTTTCATTAGGGGGCAGTGCTACAGATCATGCTAGGCAAACATTCTCACTGAGTCCTGCCCCCCCAGATGACACTTACAGAGAGGCTCTCATGTGCCAGGTGACCCACTCAGTGCTGGAGACACAAAGGTGAGAGACACCAGGGCCTCTGGTCACCCGGGATTTATATCACAGCCGAGGATTGGCAATCACAAGACTGTCTTGTGGGGCCAGACAAGCTTAGAAACAGAGTTGAGCTGGTCAGAGAGGCCATGATGGCGAGTCTTCACTGATCTTGAGCTGAGATCCATAACATAAATAGACCTGGCACAGGGGGGCAGAGGACCGATACATCATGGGCAGGGGTCCTGTGTCAACAAGAAACATAGCCAGTGAGGTAGCCTTGAGTAATGGCAGTGTGGAGGTGCACGCGGTTTAGAGGAGGGAAGGTGACAGAGCACTGGAGAGTAGGGTCCGTGGCAGAGTGAGCAGGCCACGGGAGGTTACCCCATGACTGAGAAGTCTTTGGAGCTGTGGAATTAGGACAACAGCTTATGGTTGATTATCACAAATGGGTCTGGAAATGTCACAAGCTAGCAACACATAACCAAAGCAGAATCAAACATAGGATTTTGATTAAAAACCAAAAAATGAAGGGGCTGGAGGAGGTGGCTCAGTGAGGAAAATGCTCACTGCTCAAGCATGAGGAACAGCGTTTGGGGCTCCAGCACCTTTACTAAAGCTGGGGGCGATGGCAAACGTCTGGAACCTCAGCTTGGCGGGAGGGAGGGAGAGGGAGTGATTCTGGGGCTGCTGGCCAGACAGTTTATCCAAAACGGTGAGCTCTAGGTTCAGTGAGAGACAGTAATTAAAAAGACCCTAACAAATGTCAGGGCAGGACAGGCAGAGCTGTCACTGGGCCGTCCACACTCATGCCCAGGAGTGTGAAACCTGGGTTGACAGCAGCTCATCTGCCACCACTGCCGCTCTGGGTAGAGAAGGTGCTCTGCCCGGGAGGGGGGACTGGAAGTGGGGCTGCCTTTGGTCTTGGGTTTGTCCTATCACCCCCAATTTACAATGGCTGAGGATGTGCCATTGTAAGAAGCTCTGGCCAAGCCACTGCCACAGCTTCGGCTCTCATGGTTTTAGCTCAACGCCAGCAATCACCACACAGAAGTTCTGCCTGTTGGCGTTCTCCTGCCTATGGCTCCTCAGAGGCAGTTGTGGGTACCAATAGCTCCTGGCTTCCTCAGGCACCGGCAGGAGCTCAGCATCAAAGGCAAAACCTTTTGATTGCCGTGAAGGGTGGTGGGGTCAGCTGGAAGCTGCTCTCTAATCTCCCTGGGACTCTAGTGGCAGAGTTACGAGAGGGAACAGCAAAGGCCCTGTGGAGCGCAGACATGCCCGGTTGGCAGCAAAGGGAGCCCTCCATGGAAGTAGAGTGAAGAAGCATGCAGCACCTGCTCTCCTTGCCTGTGTATCAGCTCCTTGTCACCACGGGACCATGGTCCCTTGCTCTCTGGCTCCGGAGGTTGCTGTAATTATGGGGTTTCCTGAAGGCCATCCTGTCCCTTCATTCCTGAGGGTGAGAAGGCAAGAGTGGCTGCGGATGTCACCTCAGCCACTCAATGGGAGACACGTGGTGTGTCTTGCTGTTTGCCTACAAATCCCAGAGCACAGTGTTTGCGTGTAAAAGCACCTGTGCGGCGCCAGCAGCCTGTTCTCCAGCCAGACAGCTGGTGATTACAAGCATTTTGTGTTCAAAATGTTGTCAAACACACCCTTAAAGTGTCCTACTAATGACGGGCGTTATTAATGTCATGTTCTTAAGGACATGTAAAGAGGAGCCAAACACTGCATAAAGTGCCGAAGAAGAAGAAGAAATAAAAACCCAACAGAGGGATCCAGTTGGTAGTCACAAAACCCAACTTTTTATTGAAGTATAACACACATACAGAAAAGCACCCGAAAGTAGACAGCTGGGAGAGCTTTCACAAACTGAACATATCAAGATGACAGGCAGCTAGATACGGAGACAGAATATTCCAGAAGCCTCTCGTGCCCACCTCTGTTGCCCCTTTGAGAGCAGCTACTGCTCCTCCTTGAGTTAGCATGGGTTGGCCTGCCGGTGCTGTGTGAAAATGGAACGGTAGGCTTGGACTTGCCTGCTCTCAGTTCCCGCACCAGGCCAGCAAGCCTCTCAGTGAGCTGTGGGTGGAGCTGAGACAGCCCTTTCTGCGGCTGTGCAGGAGTCCACCATGGGAACGACCCTCATCAGCTGAGCCCTGCAACATGGGCATAAGGGGCCTTCTGCTTAGGGGTTACTATGAACAGGGCTTCCGTGGACACTCCAGCACATTTCTTCTGATGATATGTACACATTTTTGTCGAGTTTATACTCAGGAGTGGAGTTGAGCTCACACAACATTTGCATCCAAATGAGGATATTTCATGAAATAATGAGCTTACTGGATGGATCTCAGAGACTCTGGGAGTTAACAAATCTGGGGATAAGTAGAAAGAACTTGGGGGTGAGAAAGCTCAATGGATCACAGGTGTGGCACGGGAGTGCCTTCCCAGGACAGGTACTAGTGGACACACCGCCTACAGGAGAACGTAAGAAAGGTGGCTGGAAATGGGGGACAGTAGAACACAGACAGTTTGGCAGGAGATTAAAGCACACCATTCTCCCAACCTATTTTGCCACCCTTGGTGCTGTCCCACTTCCTGGGCTTTTGTGGATCATGATGTACTCTGTCAGGTTAATGATGACAACATGGGCCACAGAATAAAGAGATCTTGTTATAGCCCAACAAAGGCTCACGGAATCTTAGCTTCTTCTCATGTACAGTAGTAAAACTTAGAATGGTTTCCACAAAAGCTGCAAGAGAGGGTAGCAAGGCACAAACCCATGATCATATAATAAAATGGTAATTCCTCATCATCTGAACCATGGTATCTATGAAGTCACATACTCTTCCTAACATTATAGGTTGTCGTCTAGCATATATTGGTCTTCAAGGATAATCAGAGCCTTATGTAGTTTCTGCCCTGGCAGAAGAGCAAGAGGGGTAATTAACATTGCAGTTTGCTGGTTTGAACAGCTTGGCACACAATGGCTTGCCCAGCAGCACAGCAAGCCTCTCCGAGAGCCAGAGGAGTGACAATTTCCAAATATCTACAAAGCAAACGTCCTCACTAGACCTCAGCAACCATGCCTTTATCAGGAGGGCATGGGGGTACTCTGGGAACTCCTAGGGTTTACTGCCATCTGGTCTTGGAGTACTCATATATCATCTATCACAAATGACCAGAATCTAGGTTTGTGAGACTTCTCCCAGCAAAGGTGGGAGAGAGGGTACAGCTAGTGGGTGTGCAAATGTGTTTGCTTCCTTCCTAGTGTGCAGTTAGGGTGTTTATGGTGCTGTACACCTGCAACAGGCGGCCACACTTCAGGGTTCAGGAAGAGCTTTAGGGATGGACTACCCACATATGGAAGTGGTGGTTCGCCTACACTCCGTCTGCAGCCTTGAGCAAACGTCATTTCTCTGTCCCTCGGATAGTCTGTCTTTAAGACAGACCCACCCTGTAATGTTTATTGTTAGAGCAGCGGATGTTAGCAGCCGTCATGTCTCAGATCAGTGAGTGGCAATGTCACTCACTCTGACTCACTCTGATCCACTATCTCAGGGCAGGGATGACTCTGCTGAGACTCCAGAGGGCCCAGAACCGTACTCCTTGCCTTACTAGACACACCAAGCAGGAGGAAACACGCAGGAAGAGGACTGAGGTGGCCAGTGGGGCTGTCCTGGTGAGTATCTACAGTCAAGGCTGCCTTGGTGTCTATACCACAAATGCATTTTCAGAAGCATCAGCTCTGGAATGTTCAGTGAGAAGCAGGTGGAGACATTAGCCATAGACAGGGCCTGGCACACGGCCCCTGAAGACGCCTATGATAGAGATGCCAGAGGAAAAAGAGACCTCATCCTCACATGTGGCTGGCCGATATGCTCTTATTTGATACTGAATCACAGTGCATGGGAGACACTTGGGCATGGTTTTGGTTTCAATGAGTTACACTGAAATTTATTAACTGGATATATCTACAATTGGGAATTAATATTTAAAAATTGTAGACCCTTGAATCCACACTTTTACTTGGCACATTGTTATTGGCTATAAAAATGACTGTTTTCTTCTCTATGTATGGAAATAACAAAAATGAAATAAAAAAGAAGAAGAAGAGGAAGAAATGGTATCATGAAGAAAATATGGTAAACTGAGATGGGCCCAGATGACGATTGGTTGGACAAAGATGGGGTGTGTGTGGGTGGCATGCCTCTACACGGGAGCGTGCACGGTCTCTACACGGGACTTTTACTGCAGGAAAGGGCCTGCTTCATCACCATGGTTGTTAAAGAATGGTGCAGAAGAACTTCTTCTCCCGGAAGGGGTTTTCTGAGGCAGGCACTGGGATGATGAGGGGGTCCTCCCGCACGTGGGCTTCACAGTAGGCCAGGAGGTCCGAGGCTGCTTGGGAGACCTGCGGGGACACAGCACAGGTGCTTGGTTAAAGGCATTCACAGAGTGGGTCCAGCCTGAGGTCCACAGGAAGAGTGGCCATGGCCAAAGTCAGGCCGAATGGTGCGCAAGATCAAACAACGCCAGGGGCCGGCAGGATTGGGTAGAAGCGAGGTGATGGGTTTGGAAGATGCCGCAAGGACTCGCTGCCCTACAGGGCAAGGTCATGGTCCAGAGAGCTGAGAAGATGTGTAGGGTGTGGCTCAGTAGTAGTGCTCTTGCCTAGCATGGACTCGATCCCACCTTCGACAAGTGAGCAGAGAGAACAGAGCAGAGTAAACTCCCAGAGACTCTGCAAAGCCATTTCTGTAAGAACAACATAGAAGCTATTCCTAGCCCACCCAGGCTGATTGTACTTCTTAGTATTGGTTTTTCTACAGTCTACTCTCATGGCCAAACCAGGAGAGATACTCTGTCCCCTTCCACAGACCCCCACAGAGAGCTCTGCTTTGTAAGCTCCCATCGTATAAAATGCATTTACTATTATATAATATTATTATATTATATTAGTACATAATATACTTATCATATACTAATGTGTGCACACATGGGGAAGAGAGCAGGTGCACACATGCAGAAGTCTGAGAACAATGTTTTTGTGGAGTCAGTTCCATCATTTGGGCTCCAGGGAACAAAGTCAGGTCCTCAGGCTTTCATGGGACTCATCTTCACCTGCTGAATCATCTCACTAGCTCAAGGTCACCTCTTCTAGTGACAGGCTCCCTACAGACATGCTGCTACTGACCAGGAAGCCCTCTCTTCTGTTTTTCCTTCCAGACTTTTCTTGATCAACACATGGAAACTGTATAGCAAACTTCCCTAGTTTGAGTCCAGATAAAGAACTGGGTGCTCACAGAGAGGGAGATGCTATGTCCTTTAATGTGGTCTGCTGTCAGCAGGTGTGGCCCAGATTTAGGGTGGGTATTCTGACCTCAAATGATCCAGACTTTGGATGGGGTCTTCCCACCTCAAAAGATCTCCTCAAGAAAATCCAAGACCACTGCTTGGGTCTTAGTTGATTCCAGATTAGCCATCACAAGAAGTCAGGGGAGAATGTCCTAAGGCCCCTGTCCCAGCCACAAAACCCGCTTTGGAGGTTTCCCACCTTCGATCTTTAGAACCTTTCTGCTGATTTCCAACCCAGACCTGTCTGTGTCGGTGGCAGCCGGATTCCACAGGTAATGCCTGCAGACACAAGTTGCTGTTTTTTGTTTTTTGTTTTCTCTCAAATAAAATAACCACACATTGAGTGGATAAGTTCAGTCCAATCCTGATACTACATTCGCTGGGAGTGTGGAATGAGACAGGATCCGTTTGTATCACTCTTTTCTTCCTGGAAGTAAACCCTGCCTTCCTCAGGGCTTTGTTAGGTATTTTGCCACAGCATTAAGAAAAACAGTTAATGGGAAAAGGAAAACCGGTCAGCTGATGAGAAGGCATGATGGCCAGGTCAAACAGGCCCAAACGGACTCCTCCAGGAGTCCCCCTGTAGTGTAGGACAGAGGTAAGGATCCCAGGGGTTGCCAGAGGGGCGGTTGGGTAGATGAACTGCCTTCCCACATTGGTGGCTGTGGCCGGACAGAGACGGCTTTTCATCCTGGTGCAGGTGAGCATCACTGACAGGAAGAAACCGGCATTTACTTTGAACTTCAGAGCAGGCATGTGCACGCAGGTCCTCTCTTTCTGTGCTACAGCTATGCCCCCATCACCCTCCCTGTGTGACTCCTGATCTGTGTGTCCATCAGAGTCATCTCTGTGCCCCATACTCCCATCCCTTGTCATGGCTAAACATGCAGACTTGGTCTTCCCCTGGGAAATTCCCATCTCGATGTGCAGTTAGTTAAGATTTAAAAAGCCAACTATGTTATTAAAGGTAGAACCACAGAAAATAGGTAAAGCAAGCTTAGAGACATAAAACACCCCTGGATATCACTAATCCGGAGGTCAGAGAAGGTGAGTTCCTTGTTGGAGATCACATACAAGTTTTGGAGTGGAAGCAGGTTAAAAAGCCTGAGGTTGGGGATGCAGATCCAACAAACCCAGGAGACAAGAATTCAAACTGGCCCCTTCGGTCATTCTGCCATCCCCCAAAATGACCCTGTTATCGTATCTTTTATCTCATCCAGGAAGTGTTTACTGAGCATCTGTCTACCTTGCCAAGCTAATTGAGAAGATGCCAGGGGTAAACCAAGACACTAGAGCCAAGCAAGAGAACTCAAATAACAAAGCCACCGCAGACATCTGTTGAAGAGTCACAGATGGGGAGGCAGAGGACAGGCCATGGGCCTTTGCCTTTGTGCACGATCCAGCTGCTGACCTGCAGCTGGCTCGTGAGTAACCAGGGCAACCAGGGCAGCTTTCCTGTCTCTTGACCACTTTACCTTTATATGCAACCAGCAGCACACACTGTGTGTGTGTGTGTGTGTGTGTGTGTGTGTGTGTGTGTGTGTGTGTGTGTGTGTGTGCAGCGATTATACTAGCTTAACTGAGACAACTCCAAGTTCAAATTTATCACAGGCAAGGCATGGAGGTGGTTAGGATGCGGGGGAGTGGGAAGGGGAGGGTTTGTGTGTGTGTGTGTGTGTGTGTGTGTGTGTGTGTGTGTGTGTGTGTGTGCCCGGTGGAAGAACTGCAAGATCCAAGCTCCTCTCTCACCCCAGTGTCTGCAACACCTGGCAATTATGCTGGGTGTCTGTTCCACCCAGCTCTGAGCAGGTTCTATCTGGTTCTATCTAGAAGTTTTTTTCTGACCTGTCACAAAAGTGAGGCTATACTTGATGCTCTCATGCTCCTTTTAAGAGAAAAAATTGTTCTTAGGTCACCTCTTTTTTTTTTTTTTTGGTGGTAGTTTTGGAGACAGGGTTTCTCTGTGTAGCCTTGGCTATCCTGGAACACACTTTGCAGACCAGGCTGGCCTCGAACTCATAGAAATGCCTCTGCCTCCCTGGTGCTGGGATGAAAGGCGTGCACCTACCACCACCTGGCTATTAGGTCGCCTCTTTTTCAGCTGTTTTTTTTTTTTTCCAGACTGTAGCTGCATCTGTTCAGCCATAACTGCACTTCTGGATGGAATCCCATTTGCACACCTGAATGGCCCAACAGAATCTGCACAGAGGTAGACTCAGTACCAAGGAGAGGCACTTGGTGTAAGAGCACAAGTGTGTGGACCTGAGTTAGCCCCACACTATGCCAGTTTTCTGGATGGATTCAGAATTACTGACACATGGTTGTTGGACTCAGAATTACTGACTCATGGTTGTTGGACTCAGAATTACTGACACATGGTTGTTGCACTTTGAAAGTGAGTTTCAAAACTCACTTGAAAAGTTAAGGGTGCTCACAAATGGATCACGTGACCCCGACCCCTCCCAACAGGCTACAATGTTACTGCAGGACTGAGCTCCTGACAGGGAGAAGAGGTTAGCCTGAGTTTTCTCCTGCCTTACCTTTAATGGCTTGCCTTCCCACCATGTTATGACACAGCTTAGGGACCCTGCCAGGCACAGTTCCTTACTCTTAGACTTCTAGCTCCACAGCTGTGAGAAACACCTTCCTTCCCTCCTTTCTCTTCCTTTGTCCTCCCTCCCTGCTTCCCTTCCAATCATTCCTTCCTTTCCTTTCTTTCTCCTTCCTTCTCCCCCATCTTCTATTTTCTAACCATGGTACAGCTGCAGAGCATGGACTCAAACAAAAAGCCCAAGGTCAGGGATGGCGATCTAACGATCCCAGGAGGACAGGGCAGTTCACACGTGGCCCTGCTAATCATTCTACACTCCCAACAAATGATCTTATTTCACTTTTCTGACTATGCTCTGCTAATTCTGAATTCTTTATTGGACTTACCTTTTGCTCAAACAATTACACTGTATGGAGTGACCTACTTAGCCTAGGCGCATCTAATGCAGCGTCAGTTATTTTGATGAAGGGAATTTCTACCTCAACAAGGCCCCCTCAGTTCACATGATAGTGTCCAAAGTCAATTTATGTCAGGATAAGCAGAGCACCTTGAACATCTGCCAGTGCACACTACACTGTGGTCAGAGATGATAAACATGGTGAAGACTGTTTTCAGGCATGGAACATCACACAAGAAAGATGCCATCATGGCTATGGTGGTTATAATTTAGAATCACAGAGGAGACACACCCAGAGGTGTGTCTATGAGGGTGTGTCCAGAGAGGTTTGACTGAGGTGGGATGACCCTGACTGAGTGGTACTCTCCCATGAACTGGGGTCCTAGACTGAACAGAAAAGAGAACAGGAGCTGAGTTCCAGCCTTAGTCTCTCTCGGCTTCCTGATGGCTAGCATGATGTGACCAGCTGCTTCATGCTCCTGCCGTGCCTTCCCATCCTGATGGGCTGGGTGTGCAAGCCATGAGCCCTTCCCTATGTTGGCTCATCAAGTATTTTTGTTGTAGTCATGAAGAAAGTAATACACTGGCCCACAGTGTTCCATCCCAGCATTAATTAGCCCAACTGTTGCCAGGGCCGAAGGAGGTTTTTCTTAATTAGAATTAGATTGATTTTTTGTGGCTTAAGGTTTCCTTCCTGCAAGATATGGGTGGCAGACAGTGCCAGATGCCAAAACATCTGCTGCTTCTGAAACAAAGCAGATAATCTCAAAGATAAAATGTTATCGTGGTAGAAAACTGACAACTGCCTTCTTGCTGATGCTTTCTTATTGAGCACTGAGATGACTGGGATGAGCTGCCCTGAGCATCCCTGCCTCCCACCTCAGCATCCAGCGGTTAGGGTTATAAGACAGCAGATGCTCAGAGAAATGGGTAGCCTGAGAACAACTGTGGAATTTTCCCATTGCATTTCAGAGTAAAAGAGGTGATTAAAACAGCCCAAGTTAGCGCATAATGCTGTTAGTTGCACTATAATTACCAGCTTCAATGACGGGAGAAAATGTTGCAATTACTATAGTCACATTCCATGACAAGACAGATGACATAATTACTGCTCTCGCTGTGACACCCACTGCACTTTTCTTGTGCATCTGAAGCCAAGAGGGCACCTACTTCTCAGCAGTCCTGGTCTATTGAACAACATAGAATCGAAGGAGAGCATCTTGGTGGGCTTTGTCTGTTCTTCCCTCCACCCCCAGAAAACAAAGCCATGACAGGGTTAAGAGTGCAGTCAGGCGTAATCAGCATGCAGCAATGGCATCTTCTCTAAGATCAGACCTGGTGCACACTCCAACAGAGGCTACCACATGCCCTTAGTCCCACAGGGATCCTCGAGACATCACAAGTACATATCTTGCCTCTGAGTTCTGAGTGAATTCCTGTGCTTTTCTTCTTTCCAAACTTGGACATAATTGAGCCCAACACACCAGCCCCTGGGGACAGGGGACAGTCTAAGCACTGCACAGCGTGGCTTTCTGCAGCTCCCAGAGCTGTGAAGGAAATCCCTAGCTGTTGGGAAATGGTCCATATGGAGAGGTGAGTTTTGCTGCACAGGAGGTTCTGTCCTGAGGGAGGGAGAATCTCTTGCCCCTAGAGAGCATCTGGAAGGGGTAAAGGATAGCCATTGTCATCACCATAACTGCTTTTCCTCCATATCAAAAGCTTGTTGCACCCTGGGAAGCATAAATGTGAGGGTTAGGTTAATACTGCCAAGTTCACCTCAGTGAGCACTGTTTTTCCACAGCCACCACAGGACCAACAAGCCTCAGCTCGTGTAGCCTATAATTGACCCACATGTATCCTAGATCTTGACTTAACCAAACCCTTCCAACAGGTGGACAGATGTCCCATCTGATTGGAAAACTCTCAATCTTCATGGTTTCCCAGTTTTCTACAAAGAAAGCTGTAACCCAAAAAACTAGGCAGGGTGATGCATGCCTGTAACTCCAATACTCAGGAGGCTGGGGTCAGATGGCAAGTACAAGGATCTGCTAAAAGGAAACAAGACAAAACAAACAAAAGCCACAATTCAAGCATTTCACACTTTCTCAGGAGAGAAGTTACATGGCAAGCCAAGCCACCAAGGCCAAGGATGAATGCTGCAAGGACCTGCCTTGGAGCTGCTGTGAGTCCTGTACTCAGTAGTCACTCTCTGGTAGGACAGCACATGGCCTGCCCTGCTCCTTGGTTTCCTTAAGGCTGTTCTCTTCTTATCCAATCTTTATTATAGAATTGCTGACCACCCTTACCTAGGTCTTACCAGATGGCTTTTTCTGGTTTGAATTTAGAAGCTGGGAGGGGACATAAAACACATTTTGCTCTTTCTAAAGAATCCCACCTGGTGTCATGGCACAGTTCTTAGGAGGGAGCTGGGACAGCAAGGGTAAGAAGTATTGAAGTCTCATTCGCTAAAGAGGAGTCATGAAAAACTCAGGCTCGAACACAGGTGTGGAGAAGTCACAAGCTTGATCTCACAGTGTTTGCTCGGAAAAGATATGTACCAGGAAGCTTATCCACCCTGAAGAAACCAGCGGACACAATCCTAGCTCAACTGAGGTTCGAATTTTGAATATACTGTCAGTTTTTATGTAGACCACTTACATAAAGACGGCCATGTTTCCTGTTAGGCCGTCAGCACCTGTGTTAACACAGAAGCTGATGCAGAGTCTATAGAGAGCCCACATGCAAATGATTGCTCACGAGCCAGCTGCCAGGTTGGAGCGGGAGGCTTGGCTGGCGATGAGACTTCGTGTGGAAAGAGGATTCCTTCTATTTACTGAGCTGCATGGTTACTGCTGTCCTGGTGGCAGCAAACTCCTTCCAAAGACCTTCATGTCTAGAAGGAACCCCACCCTCAGGGACATGGTGTCACCTTCGTGAAAGAGGTGATTATGGGAAAGAATCACACTACTGAAATAATTTTACTGTGCTCAGAATCTGTGATGGTGAATATTGATTATCAACCTGATTGGACTGAGCAATACCAGGAGAGTAGGCATTGAGGCACAACTCTGGCCATACCTGTGGGTGTATTATCAAGTAGTTCAATCCACTTACAGAATCAGAATTTGAATAGCCTATTGGGAAGTAGCAGAGCCTGGTTTAGAAAGTAGATGTCATTATGGGGCGGGTGTGTGTTGAAGGATGCATTTGACTCTGGTCCCTTTCCACTGTTTCCCCTGCTTCCTGAAGACAGAAGTGACTAAACACTGCAGGCCACTCTGGGGCATCTCTCCATCTGTGGTCGCACCATGGTTCCACACGAGCAGGAGAGCTCACTTCCTTTCATGTCACACAGAGCCATGTCATTATTTGCAGTGGCGATGTAGGATAGCTGGTGCCTACTGAGCGACAGTTATCTTCAATTTTTAGCACCTTAGATGTACTCTAGGGATCTGCTTGCTGCCCACTGTGCCCTTAGCACGAATTCCTAGAAGCGATAGTTCCAGGCTCTAGAACATGCATGACGAACATGTTGGTAAATACTGCAATCTGCCTTTCAGGGAAACTGTCAATTTCTACTCCAGACAGCCAAAGAGCTGCTCACCCCACTACACTTATGAGCTGTGGATTGAAAATGCCTCACTTAACATTAGTGCAGCCATGACAGGCTGCAGACTAACTATACCGGGACTACGCCTCACCCTTACAATAACCAGGAAAAGCAACAAACTGTGACCCGCGGGGGACCAATCAGAATTGAGACAAACAAGTACTAGATGCTTTAGAACATTAAGAATAGCTTACCTAACTTGTATATAGGCTGCCAATCTCCTTACGGCAACACCAGTATCAATCCCTGCTTGACAAGACTTCTGTTACCCGACTCCTGCTCAGTCAGGAGTTCAGCCCCCATCTGAATCTAGAATTTCCCTATCCCCAGCCACCATCCTTTAGTCCTTAAAAACCCTGTCATAGCTGAGCTCAATCCTCTCCCCAATCCAACCACTGTGTTGGAATGGATGGAGAGCCCTAGCTCAAGCTTGGAATAAAGGCTTTTTGTTTTTGCATATTAACTTGGACTCCTGGTGGCCTGGTGGGGGGGGCTCATGACATGGGCATAACAGATTTTGTGGTATCACTAGACAGGACTTTCTCAAATTCACATGCTACAAACATGGACTCCCATCTTCCAAGTGCTTTTATGGTTCATTTGTTAAATTTAAATCTTTGCTTTCTGCTTTCTGAAATAGGTTGTAAATGGATTTGCGGTGATCCTCCTGTTTCAGCCTCCTGATTGCTGGGATTAGAGGTGTATACCACTCACAGATTAGATATTCAATCTGAGGCTGAAGAGATGACTCAGTGGTTAAGAGCACTGTCTGCTCTTAGAGAGGACCCTGGTTTGGTTCCCAGTATCCATGTCAGTAGTTCACAACTGCCTGTAACTCCAGCTCAGGGGATCTGATGCCCTCTTCTGGCTTTTGTGGGTACCTATACACACATGATTCACATATACACACTCAGGCAAATACACATACACATAAAAAGTGACTATGACTCTCTAAACCTTTTTTGTTTTGAGACAGGATCTTACTATATATGCTTGTCTGACCTAGAACTTGCTATGAAGACCAGGCTAGGCTCAAACTCACAGAGATCCTTCTCCACCATATCTGGCCAACGTGTAAAGCATTGATTTACTCTATAGACACCTCCCCTCAATTCAAATGCAGAACTATGAACCAAATGTAGAGGCAGAGCTCTGGGGGCTACATGTGCTTATAAGGGAGGGGCTCTGATCTCGCAGGGCTGGTGTGTTACATCAGAAGAAATGACAGAGGGATTTCTCTGTCTCACTTTGCAAGCATAAGAGAAAAGCCACAGGAGGCCAAGGTCAGGTGCCCATCTACCACTCAGAAGCTCTCTTAACACATGTATACACACATACACACACACACACACACACACACACACACCCCATACCACACCCTACTGGAACCTAGATCTTGTGCTTATAGCTAAATCACACATACAAACAAAAAAAAGGAAGAGAGAAAGAAAGAAAGAAAGAAAGAAAGAAAGAAAGAAAGAAAGAAAGAAAGAAAGGAAGGAAGGAAGGAAGGAAGAAGAAAATGGTAAGAAATCTGTTAAGATGCTGGAGAGCTGGCTCACTGCTAAGAGTGCTTGTTTTGAAATCATGAGAACAGGATCTGGGACCCAGGATCACAGTATCCACATAGGCCAGGCATCCTTGCAAACTGTGGTAGCCAGGGTAGAGAGAGTAGGATTGCTGGGGCTTGCTGGCTTCCAGTCTAGCCAAGAAAACACAAGTCCTAGGTTCAAGGGGAGACCCTGACTCCAAGGATAAAGGTGGAGAGCAACAGAGGAGGATCTCAGACTCCTGTGGCCTCTGTGCACATGTAGAGGTATGAATTCCCATGGGTGTCTGTCATATGCACGCGCGCGCGCGCACACACACACACACACACACACACACACACACACACACAAGACATACATATGTAAGTGAAATAAACCTTTAAAAGAATTTGTTGTTCAATCCACCCATCCCATACTCTGACAGCCCGGGCAGAGGGTTCAAATTCCTCTGCCATTCATTTGGATAAATTAGTGAACACTGGCCTGAGTGCCGGCAACATTTATCAACAGCACTCTCCCCAGTCTGGACCATGCTGGGTCTGCCTTTGAGACTTCTTATTCTGTTCCAGTGATCTGTCTACTGCTGAAGGAAGCTGGACATGGTTATGCATTCTGACTTTTACCATTTCCAGAGGAAGGAAACATCTGAGCAGTTTCCTTCTCAAACAAATTACTTTAAAAAACAAACTAAAAACTTCCTAGGCAGTCTCACATCTTTCATCTAATAGAACTTTAGGATATTTTGAGGTTTAAATTCAAAATAGAATTTCTGCTAAACTGAATCTATGTTTTAATTGATAATATTTTCCAATACTGACTGCCTGTTCTAGAAGAAGGCATTATGTCATTCAGATCTTCTTTTATACCCTTTCCTTAAGTATTTTTAAAAGTAAAATAGGACTTGTCCATATACAGATATTCTCAAAGCCATGTTCACAGGTTTAGTTACCTGTGGGAGAATGCCTGGCTTAAAGTCAGTGGGCTCAGTCCATAGTCACTTGGCTCCATGTGCTTGGTCAGAACACGATGATGGTAAAGCTTTTTCCTCTTGTGGTGGACAAGAACCAGAAGGCACAGGCACATCTCCAGTGACCTACTCCCCCAGTGAAGTCCTGCCTCAGCCTTCCAAAACAGAACCGCCAGCTGATGACCAAGCACCCAAGACACAGCCTAACGGGGCCATTCACACCCAAGCGGGAACACTCACATTCAGGAGACAGTTTTGAAAGGCTTCCGGTGTGTATTCTCACTCCTGCTCCCATTAAGTGGTGTGTTGTTAAGGGCACAGTCTCCATGGCTACTGCTTTACAGGGTTGATGCCTGTGGAGAGGCATCCCTGGGGTCCTTCTGAAGAAAGAATTTTATTATTTTTCTTTACAAAACAAAACATGAGAAAATGTCAGTAGGAATAGGCAAATTGAGTAATAGTCCAGTCCTTATGGATCAACTAAACAGAAAGAAGTATGTTAATATAGGAAGTTCAGCTAACATATCTCTTCTGTGTTTACTCAGGTTTTGTTTTATGCACTTTTCATATCATTGGATCATATGGCTAAAGTACATTAAGGAAAATTCATTTTGCATTCCCACTAGCAAAGGACAACAATTCCATATTCTTACCAGTATTTGATTTTGTCAGCTCCCTCCTTTGATTTAGCCATTCTAATGGTGTGTAATAGCATCTCATGGTTTTAATATGCAATTCTTAAAAGATATACCACATTGGACATGTTTTCATATGCTTGCTTACCATTTGTTCATGTGCTGGGATAACACGTGCACACTAAAATGCATAGCCCCCCTTATTTTTGTAAAAAACATGGGTTCTGGGGAGTGAACTTGGGTCCTGTGCTTATTTGCAAGCAATTTACTGAGCTATCTCCTCATTCCATTATTTATCATTTCTGCATCATCTTTGGTGAGATACCCATTCAGATGTCTTGTCCCTTTTTTTGGTTTGCTTTTTTGAGACAGTCCCATGTGACCCAGGCTAGCCCTGAATTCACTATATATCCTGATGATGATCATGGTCTCCTACCCTTCTGCTTCAGTTCTCAAATGCAAGAGTTTAGGTGGGCAGCACCCTGCTTGCGTTCTGCCCATTTAAAAATGTGGTTGCTTTTAATAACTGGATTTTAAGAGTTTGTTGTGTATTTTGGATATGTCTTTTATCAGATCTGTACACTGCACATATTGTCTTCTAGTGCAGCTTGTCTGGGGTGTTTTGAGAAGCTTCAAGAACTAATGAAGCATGGCTTACCAGACTGTCTTGGGTTATGTTAGTTCTATGGAAACAGTCAAATCCAAGGCCAACCAGACTTCCCCCTAAATCACCGTAGGTTTACAGTTGTGTCTTCATGTTTCTGCCTATGACTCATCTTGAGTTAACATCTGTGTCTAGATCCTTGTGTGTGTGTGTGTGTGTGTGTGTGCGCGCGCGCGCGCGTGTTAGTTACTTGATACTTCTTGTTGAAAAGACTATCTTTGCTCTTTGTAAACGATCTGTTAACTGTATTTATGAGGGTTCATTTCTACATTTTGGTCTAGATCTATGTGTAGACTTGCACTCACATCCCACTGTCTTGGTTACTATTGCCGTAGAAGGTACCAGATGGCCGCACTCCTCCTCCATCTCTTCCTCCTCTACTACTCTGCCACAGCCTCCTCCTCCTTGACCTACTTTATTGGTTACTCTGAGTCTTTTATTTTTACATATAAACTTTAGAACCAGCCTGTAAATATTCACAAAATAACCTCCTTAGATTTTGACTGAGATTATACTGAATCTACAGGCCAAGTCTGGAAGATACCTTAACAATACTGTCTTCCCTTTGATGAATATGGAATATATCTCCATTTATCCAGATATTTAATTTTATGTTTATAGTTTTCTTTACCTAGATATTGTACATAGCTGGTATAATTTTCTCATTTTTAAAAAAAATCCCAGCTGGCCAATGGTGGCACATGCCTGTAATCCCAGCACACGGGAGGCAGAGGTAGATGGATCTCTGTGAGTTCAAGAGATCTACAGAGCAAGTTCCAGGAGAGCCAGAGCTATTACACAGAGAAAGCCTGTCTCAAAAAACAAAACAAAGAAAAACAAAAACAAAACAAACAAACAAAAATCCCTGTTACTTCAGGGATGCAAAATATGTTGTTCTTTAAAAATTAAATCAGAAGGGGCTGGAGAGATGGCTCAGTGGTTAAGAGCACTGACTACTCTTCCAGAGGACCCAGGTTCAATTCCCAGCACCCACATGGCAGCTCACAACTGTCTGTAACTCCTGTTCCAGGGGATCTGACAACTTCACACCAATGCACATAAAATAAAGTTAAGTAAATCATAATAAATTATTTTAAAAAATTAAATCAGAAACTGTATTAGTTAGGTTCTCTAGAGTCACAGAACTTATGAAATGAATCTCCCTCCCTCCCCTGCTCTCCACACGCACGTGCGTAAGCGCACACACACACACACACACACACACACACACATACAATTTATTGGAATTCTTATAGTGCAACTAATCCAACAATGTCTAGCTGTGAGTAGAAAGTCCAGGAATCTAATAATTCCTCAGTCCCACAAGGTTGGGTGTCTCAGCTGGTCTTCTGTAGATGCTGAAGTCCTGAAGGAGCAGGCTCCAATGCCAGTGAAGGAATGGGCTTGCCAGCATGGCGAGGGCAAGCAGGAAAAGAGCAAAACCTTCCTTCTTCCACGTCCTTACACAGGCTTCCAGGAGAAGGTGTGGCCAGATTAAAGGTGTGTCTACCCCTGCCTCAAGATCCAGACCAGAGGTGTGAATGCCTATCTCAAAGGTCTGGACTAGAAGTGGATCGACTCATTTCAAACCAAGCAGAAAATCTCTCACAGGTGTGCCCCCCATTTCCGGATTGTAGTTCATTTTAGATAGTCAAGTTGACAACCTAGAAGAGCCATCACAGAACCTAAGTTGGATTTTCCACTTAATGTTTACAAACAGACATATTTGGAATTTCTTCTACTATCTTTGCTTTTGTTTCTCAAATTTTATGTACTCTTTGTTGTCTTATAGTTTATGTATTATTTCTCATCCACCAGTAATTCTGAAGTACATATTTTTACAGCTTTATTACACTTAAATATGTTAATAAACTTCAGAAATGAAGTTGTTGTTTGGGTGGAAAGGGGCTGGGGTGAAGCAATAACCCAAACAGTTGTATCTACTGTTTCACTCCTAAGAATTAGGAAACTAGGCACACTGGGCAGTTGCTACATGTTCTGTTCCTCCAACAGTGAACCCTTTCTCTCATTAAAGGAATTATTTCATGATGAGTGCCAGTATGGAGAGCATATGGCTTCTCTCAATAAGGTCTGAAAATGTTCTCCCTTTCCCAGAATACCTTGCAACTTGGGCACAAGCATGCAACTTCATTCTGTCAGACACACGTGTTCCCTGCCCTGACTAGTGATCGAAGGAGGAAGGCATGGGGGGAGCCATGGTCCGGGGCACGTCAGCAGCCCTAGGCAGAGGAGGGAGTCCTCAGCTGGGCAGAGGACATTCCTTTGGGTGAACCTCTGTGGAGCAGTGAGGACCTACTTCCCAGGAGCAGAAGCTCAGGTTCAGGCTCTCTAGCCATCATCGCCATGGCCTCTCTCAAATCCCTTTATTCACAAAACTAAGCATGCCTGGATTCCTTGTAGTGAAATTCAATTACATAATGAAATGATTTTTCTAAGGAAAAACAGGCTGTGTTTGTAGTCAGTTTAAGACATACACTTATGTCACCTTGGATGTGACAAGGGGCAGAGGCACCCTTGCAGATGCGATTTCTCTGTGAGTTGCCACCAGAGCTTCAGGAGGGCACCCAGCCCAAGGCCTTCTACCATGTGCTCAGATACAGAACTTGGGGTCCAGGCTTGTGTCTTTTAGCTCTCATGGTACCTCTGGAGCTCAGTTTTCTTGTCTGTGAGCTTTAATGGTCTCTCCTGTCCCTTTAAGAGATAAGCCATGCCCATTCCCTCCCTGTCCACTGAGGCAAGCTGATCTGATCTTCAGCTTCCAGCCTGAGTTCTTCCTTCCTCTCTCTCTCTGTCTCTCTCTCTCTTTCTCTCTCTCTCTGAGGTAGCTTCTGCCCTGGCTCCTCTCTTCCCACCCTCTACTCTGGTTGTTCTCCTTCTCTCTCTCTCTCTCTCTGCCTCTCTCTGCCCATTCCCCTTCTCCCCTTTCCCTTCCATAACCCACTAAATAAATATCCAACCTCACTCTGCACGGCAGTGCCCATCTGCCTGTCTCTCACCCACGCGGGCAGCTCCTCGTGGGACTGGCTGCTCCTTCTTGGTCTCTCACCCGCCATGCGGCTCCCTGCCTAGGACCTGCTGGCCCTCATGGCCTGTGGACCACTCGGGGGCTCCCTGCCTGGGACTGGCTGCCTTCGTGGCCCACCGTGGTCTTGGGACCCACTGCCCACTGCCGCCACTCGGGGACCTGCAGCGTTTCTGCCATGAGCCCCTCATTTTACTTAAACCATTGCATGAGCTGAGACCCTGGGGTACCAAGGTCTCAGAGCTACTGTGAACACTCAAGCACCTTATACCATGTATAAAGACTGTGATGAAAATTAGGCCCACTGTGCCAAGAGGTCACTTCTACCCATGACCCACTAGGGTTTTCTTCTTCATCATCTAAAAGCTGCTTTCACTGCTTCTTGGTTGTTATTTGTTTTCTTGTTTTGAGACAGGGTCTTAATGGAGCCTACACTGCCCTTGAACTCTTGATCCTCCTGCCACTTCCTGCATTCTGAGGTTACCAGCGCGCCACCATTCCTAGCTTGTTTTCATTCTGCGTGGGTGGTGTTAGGAAGGGTTGGTTCTCTACTTCTGAGCCATCAGGGAACCTCCCAGATGCTTGTGTCTTAGCGTCTGTCATTTCTAACTATCAGTTGGATGTGGCAAGGTGCTGGGAGGGGCAGACTCTTCCTCTACTTAATGGGAGCTTTTCACACCTTGCCCTGAGGAATCTTTACTCTTTCCAGTTCTCTCTGCCAGGAACATCTCCATGCGATGTGGAATGTGGTCGGTCTTGAATTTGTGATCTTCAAATTGATACTTCAGCATTTCCTTTTGCTGTGACTTTCATTCTAACCTCTTTGCCATTAACTTGGGCATCATCGTCATTGTTCCTTCTAACGGCTTTCTCTCCTTAATCTTTCGTTAGGATTTTTGCTTTTTTTTTTTTAATTCAGTAGCAAGGATTGAACTCAAAGCTTTAAACTGGCAGGTACTCTGCCACTGAACGATTTCCCAGCCTCCCTCTTATTTTTTGAGACAGGGTTCATATAGTTGAGACTCTTCTTAAACTTCTATATAGCTCAGGCTGGCTTTGAACTTGCAGTCTTGTCTCAGCCTCTGCATAGCTGTACCTCCATGCCTGGCTTTATGTCGCTCTCCCACTGTATTTCAGCTCATGTTCTTGCTCTCCTTTGAGCTCCCTCTCTACATTTGCTTGCTTTATTTTTCTTGAGAGTATGAGGCACCTAAAGTTTCCTTTCTAGAAAAAGGCCTCTCAGATGAGTGCTGTTAGCCTTCTTTGTGCTATAGTCTGGTCCCTCGTTGTTCTGGCAGAAAGTTTACACAAGTCCATTTTGTTTCTCTCTGACTCTTCAAAGGAATGCTCCCCCTCAGATCTGTGCGCTTGAGGATAGTTCAAGCAGAGTCTCCTGAGCAGAGCTCTGGCCCTGTCTACTGAGGCAGTGCCGACGGCCTTCTGTGCAGCCGGCTGCCAGCTGCCCCCTCATGCAGCCTTTGCATGAGGTGCTGGCAACCCATGGTTAGATATGCTGTTTAATACACACTCTCTGAAGGTACCCAGCACTTTCTCATCAGCGTATCCTCTCCATGGAGGACGGTCTTGGCTTGCTGGCCAAGCCCCATCTTGGAGCAAACTTTTGTCTCTGTGGAGGGCCAGACAGAGGAGAGTTCAGAGTCAGTGTCATATTCTGAACACAAAGGCAGCAGGTGTTTTCTGGGTAGGGAGCACGCTCTTCAGATGGCATACCTATGAGGCTGCCGGTGAAGGTAGGTGCACAGAGAAGTGGGAGGGAGGACTCAGAGAGGACTGGTAATTCCTAAATATAATGATGGGTTAGGGGAACCAGTGGCCAGGCGTGCAATGCTGAGGTACTGGTATTTCACACTGCAGACTTTTAGGTCACAAAAACAGTCAGCCGTTTACATAGATTGAGCATGGGGCTGTTGTCCCTTGTTCCTGGCACAGAGTTCCTAAACTCTAGGATTCCCTTGGGTGAGAAGTGTGCTAATGAGGTGGCTGGAGACGCTGCCTGGACAGCTTCAGGAAGGGGGCATGTCACCAGAACAACAGCTGTGACTGCAAGTAGAGTTTCCAGCCCTGCCTCTGACTTCTAGGGATGGAGGAAGGGCTGGAGTCTGAGTGGCCAGTGCACTAATAACCATGGCTATACAATGAAACCACTGTAACACCCTGGACTGGGCTTGGCGGTTTTGGAGGCGGTAAACACATTTATGGGTTAGAGGTGTCACTCTGATAGAGTCCTGGAAGCTGAGCACCATGGCCCACAACTCCTTGTCCTGGGAATCTCGTCAGAAGGTTCCTGAATTATCATTTTCATAATAAACTGGTATATATAAGAAAGATATTTCCTGAGTTCTATAGATTATTTTATGAGTGACAGAGCCTAGGGAAGGGTATCCTCGGGAACCCTTGAATTGGCAGGCAAGCCTGACAGAATGCAGGTAGACAGGGCACCTGGAGCTTGTGACTTGTAGCCACAAGGTAAATAGTCTTGGCCTGAGCCCTTAACCCATGGAGTCTGAAATCATACCAATAACAGGGTAGTTCCAAAAATATGACTTTTAATGTATTGCTGTAAGACACTGATTTCATTAAGAGTTTGACTTCTTGACTTATTAGAGAGAAAATGATTCATGAAATCAGTTCCAGAAATAATTCTCAACCCTATATGCTGAAAGACAGTCACTCTGCCATATTCATCTTAAACTCAACTTGCTGGGCTTCTCAAGCCACTGAGAGAGCAAGAGGCACACAGACCTGAGCATGGGGCCAGCGGCAGGCTACCCACGACAGCCTCTGGCTGACCTGGAGATGATGTGGCCTGAGGATAGCAAGGAGTAAGGGGCAGGGCAGATTGCAGAAATATTTGGTGAGCAGAAATATGTGCCTTTTCATAAAGAAATTTGCTATTGGTTCAGACACTGTGTGTATGTGTGTGTTTGCCTTTTTCTCTCTGTGTGTTTCTACATGTGTCTGTATATTGGATATCCATCTTGGAACATTATTCAGACATTAAAAAGAATGACGTTCTGGTGCACTGTACAACACAGGTGAACTCCGAGGATGCTGTCCTAGGTGAACCAACTACACATAGCACGCTAGTCAGTCCATGCTTCCACTTAGACGAGGTTCCTACCACAGTTCTACTCCCAGTGACAGCAGAACGGTGTTTCTAGGTGGAGATGAAGTTCTTGGAGATGGAGGATGGTGGTAGCTCAGGATACTACAAATATTCCTGATCCTTAAAATTATAATTTATCTAAAAATGGTTTCATGGGAAATTGTGCATCCTGTGTATTTTAGCACAACAAACCTGTGTAAGAAGATGCATACCTATCACCCTAGCATTTGGGAGATAGCAGCAAGAGGATCACGTCATTGAACTCATCCTCCTTTACATACCCAACTTTGAGGCCAGCCTGGGCTACACGGGACTTCATACTTGGGCGCCTCTTTCCTCAGACAGCCCACGGCCATTTCTTCCCCTGAGAACTCTGCACTCTGCTTCTGAACCCCACAGGCTCGTTTCTTGCCCACTCCATGTGCTGACATCACCAGAGCTAGAATTAGTTACTTCCTCCTCAGGGCCCTGCAACAACAAAACACTGCCTTTCCAATATGACCTGTGACTCTCCTCCTGTTAGAGTCTGTAGTGTGCCCGAAGACTCCAGGAACTCGCCATCTATGGAAACACACAAGTCTCTGGGACTCTGTCTGTGGCTGGAAATGATCTGTTGTCACAGAACTTGTCTTTCCCTGGCCTGGCAATCATATATGGCCCTAACCTGTGCTCACTGCCCCCTAACCCTGGCTTGGTGCTTGGCTTGGTGCACAGCTGGCTTCTTGCCTCTCTCGGCCTGGTGTTCCATGCTTCCTTCCCATACTGTTTGCTTTCTTGGTGTGTTCATCTCTCCTGCCGCAGATATCTGCCCAGCTCACAGCTGCAGCTGCCTCCCTGTCCGTAACAACCAGATCTGAGGCACAGACCATTCACCGCAAATACCTGCCATTCATTGCGGCTCTGTGATCTTGTGCTTGTATCCACAGCACCCTTTCCCCAGCAGCTCAGCAGGTGGCTTTTCCAAATCCCCGCTCATGCTCACGTCTCTCCTCACTCTGGTAGAGACATTTGCTCACACTGAAGCCGCAGCCCCGCTGTGCAGAGCCTTGCTCAGTGATGTCTTCACCGTGTCCTCCCCTGGCAGACGTTCCTGTCTTTGCAAAGCTGGGCACGGCTTGTCTGCAGGACGCCTCTGATGTCCTATTCAGTCTCTGGAACCCCAGCTTCCAATTGTTCCCTGGGTGCTAACCTCACTCCCTTCTCTGGCCTGCATTCCAAGGACTGACATCTGATTGGTTGTTTGTGGCTGGCAGCTTCTGCTACTGTAACAAACACCTGAGACAAACAACTCACAGTTTGGGGGCCAGCACATCATAGTGGCAACACCTGGCAGAGCAAAGCCATGCACCTCGTGGCCATGGCCCAGGAGAGACGAGATGAAGCTGGTGCCAGCACAGGGTCGGGGTGAGGCAGGAAGCTCACTGTGAGTGAGTTCAAGGTCAACCTATAGAATGAATTCAAAGCCAGTGTAGGCTACAGAGTGAGACCACGTCTGAAAAAATTAAACCAACCGCAAAGAGAAGAGACCAATGGCCCATCAAGATGGCTCAGCAGGTAAAGTGCAAGCCTGGTTGTGTTAGAGCCTCAGAATCCATGTAAAAGGTGGGAGAGAGTGACTGCAGAGGTGTCTTCTGACTTATACACACACACACACACACACACACACGCTGGGGCATGCTACCCACACACACCTTACACATATACACACACAGCACCCACACAAATAAAATAATAAATAAAATTAAAAAAAGCATAGACCAAAGTTCTGCAACCCCCTGTGGCCTGAAATCTCCCAGCAGGCCTCTTAAAACCCCCTAAAACTTCTAACATCATACAGTAGTAGTACAGACCTTTAACACTGGGCCTTTGCGGGACCCGAGACCCAAATGACAGCATAGCAGGTGTCGGCACATGTGGGATGCTGGTGCTCAAATGACAGGTCCGTTTATACCAACTTGCACAGCCCCACACTCTCCTTGTCCCATCTGTATCTCATGTACATCCAGTTCTGTGCACATTTCCTGTCCCCTAGGATAACTCGTGCTGTGAGCTGCAGGGGAAAGAGTCTCTCTGCTTGCAAAGGGGAGACTGGGCTGCTGAGCCACACTCTAGAGCGGGAAGTGTTGTGGGAGAGTCGATCACACTCTGACACTCCCAAGACTGCCAATAAAATTTGCTTTGAACTGGGCGGTGGTGGCAGACGCCTTTAACCCAGCACTAGAGGCTTGCGGACCTCAGTGAGTTCAAGGCCAGCCTGGTCTACAAAGAGAGTTTCAGTACAGTCAAGACTGTTACACAGAGAAACCCTGTCTCAAAAGAAATCAAAAGAAAAAAATAATTGCTTTGAATCAGAGGGTGGAGCTAGCTACTAGCTGACCAAAATTAGACATAGAGGTTCTGGAGGACCAAGGACAGATAGAGAGAGACAGGATAGAGTAGAGTAAGGCTTAGGGAGATTCTCAGCCCTTTTTGGATCAAGGAAGGAGAAAGAGAGAGAGAGAGAGGAGGTTGCTGGTGGCTTCTCGGCCCTTCCCTGATGATGGCTAATGTCACTGTGACTGGGTTTGGGATCATCTGGGAGACACTCCAGAGTGTGGCCGTGGGGAGTTTCCAGAGAGGTTTAACTGAGGAGACCTGCTGTACTAGCCCTCAGACTGGGATCCCGGGCCAGGTAAAGAGGAGGAAACAGGCCGAGCATGAGCACTGGGCCCTCTCCTTCCCAAATGGGTGCCATGTGACCCACCCCTTCACCCCCACCCAGCTGCAGCCACTCCCACAGCACACCTTCCATGGAGATGTGCCCTCAAACCATGAGCTAGGAATAAAAAACAAAGCAAGCCCTTCCTCCCTTGATTTGCTTTCCTCAGGTGTGCTGTCACGGCCAGGAGGACAGAAACTCAGACACCAGATTTGGGCAAGACCCTTGGGTTTGGTGGACTCCTGGGGGAAGGGCGTCCTAACCTTATCACAGCCCTGAGCTGGCTGCAGTTCAGAGCCACAGAGTGTCCAGCCTCCAACTCACCTCTATGTGTACCAGTGGAAACCAAGGCTTCACCCCCGTGCTGTAATTCCAGTGGAAAGGGACTCCAAACACCCATGGTGGGAGGTGGCGAGCACATCCCTTCATCTCCCCCCAGGGAATATTTAATACACACAGGCTTGATTCAATGACTCAGCCCTAGCTGTGCCTGTCCAAAATCGTGTTGCCGTCTATCCTCGGTCACAGCACCGGGGAGACACGATGTGATCAACCTCACAGTCCGACCTCTCTCCTCCACCCTCACTGTATGACAACCGTAAAATACAGCTGGCCGGAAGGACAGTCGAGTTTTGGCCCTTCCTTCTGGACGCACACACACTGTAGACTGCATCTTGGCAGGCTCAGAGCTCTGGAACAAACACCCCCCCCCTCCCTCCACTGAGACTGTTGCTCTGTTGGGGGACCGGGAGGAACATGCTGGGTGAGTTTACCTTCACCCTGTCCATGCCGGCCTCCATCTTCAGCTGCTCCACGGCTTTCCTGGCCTGCGAGATGCTGGCGGTACTGTTGTTAGACATGCCTTCCTTCATGCTGGGCTCCCTGCAAGTGACCACGGGGAGAGGGTTGGAGCACTAAGGGCCCAGAGAAAGGCGGCCCCTTCCCACTCTTCCTAGTCTCACCATCTGCAGATCCTCTCCCCCGCCCCCCCCCAGCCAGATTTGTTCTTTGAGAAGGAAGAAGAAATTCTCCCTGTCCTGACACACATCTAGACCACATGGCCAAGACAAGACATTACAGCCCCCTGAGGAAGATTCTCCATCACCCATGCAAGGAGAAACTGCTTGAGGGAGACTAATGATCACAGTACGTGGCTGAAGTCAGGTAAAGGATGTGGCTCCCTAGGTGCTGAGTGAGGCAGAGGCCAAGGCTGGGATCGCTGAGAGCCCATTACTCGGGGGGGGGGGCGAGAGGGCCTGCAGGGCCTGCAGCATTGCGGGTGGCATTCTTTCTTGGTATTAGCTAGGCCAGCTGCTCAGAGCAGAGTTCAGCAGGTGTGGGTTCATATCTCGCTTGGAAATCTCCCAGCAAAGAGGAGAGCCACAAGTAACGAGCAGCTTGAGTTCCAGGGACCTCTTAGCCAGCCTAGACAGCCTTGGCAGGGAGATCCCTTGCCTGGCCTGGGAGAGAGGGTAGGGAGGGGCTGACACAGTGGTGGGCAAGCCACTTGGGATGGCTGGAAGTGTGGAAGGAAATGGCTTTAGGCAAGTGGAGCTAGAGACAGAAGAACTTGGAAAGGCAGGCCAAGAGGGAGGTTCTGGCTCATCTTTTAGGCTCCACTTGACTGACACCTCTACTTTTCTGAGCCCACTAGCTGCCTCTACAAGACCCAAGCGAGTATTCACGAAGAAATGGACCAGAGACAACGGGGGATGGGGTGGGACACGAGTGTTTCCTCCAACACAGGACAGAGTAAGGATAGCACTACAGTCCAGCTTGGCGAACCAATTAGTTTATTGGGCTTGTTTACAAAGTATGAGCAAGGGGTTGCTTTCTAGATCGCTGGTGACCTCAAAGCAGCCATATCACTGAACAACCCATCCCAACATGGATGCAGATGGAGTTCCTCTTCAGCTAACCTTCCACCCCTATCTGCTCTGGCTCCTCGGAGACCACAGACAGCTGGGCAGAATTACATTCAGCCTTGGGAGGGAGCGGCTCGAGCTTGGGTGCAGTCTGAGGAGGCCCCCCCTTCACCTATGAGGGCACTGTGAGTCATCACAGCTGATGAAGAAGGTCATGGCAAAAATGCTGAGAGGACAGTATCCCACCACAGGGGTGGTGACAAAACTGGACATCCATGCTGCCTCCAGGGGACCCTGACTAGGTGTTTGGCCTCCAAGAAGGTAAGGCAAAAGGAAAAATGAGCCAATTGTTCAGGGCCACCCTGGGGCCTTGGGATCCGTTTCCTTGGGCACGCAGGCACATTTATATTGACACGTCATATCTAGGGACCTCAGCAGGCTGCACCATTGGCTCCTAACTCAGCAAGTGCCAACTTGCTGCCAGGATGAGGCCGTTTCATCCCAGGGCTGTGGCTATGACCTGACTCAGGACAAGGAAAGGATCTCCAGAAGGGTGGGGTCATCACACCTCCATCTGCCTCGGCTAACAGTGTCCCCATGGGGAGAGGAACTCTAGAACTGACAGCCATGGCGTGAGGAGCGTCCGCCACCATGGGGACCCTGCTCCCTGAGCGTCATCTTTCTGTTCTGTAGAGAAACCATTCTTACCTGCTGAGAGGTGGTACAGGGACAGGTCCAGGTAGGGGACACTGGTGGCAGCAGCAGTCGGCTGTGGGGAGAGAGGCTGATTCAGGGTCCGGCCGTGGGGCTTCCCTAAAAACACAAATAGATGTACGTTGTCCCCAGGGTCTTCACGGGCTCCCTCAGTTGTCCTGCCCAAGCCCAGGGACTCTCACACCAGCCTTGGGGGATGACAGTGAGCTGAAGGATGAAGAGGAACGCCACGGTGACATAAAACACACTGGGACATGGCTCAAGGCAAGTCCACCCTGAGCCTTGCCAGACCCACGCGCCCAGCTGCCCTGCCCCTTTCTCTTACCAATCTAGTATGCTAAGAGAAAAGAACTTGCGGGAATTTTCTTTTTTGAAATGATAACAGCTGACAGCTATTAATTAATTAATAGAGATAAATAGATCTTTTATTTATTTATTTATTTTTGGTTTTTCGAAACAGGGTTTCTCTGTAGCTTTGGAGCCTGTCCTGGAACTAGCTCTTGTAGACCAGGCTTCCTTCGAACTCACAGAGATCCCCCTGCCTCTGTCTCCCAAGTGCTGGGATTAAAGGCGTGCACCACCACTGCCCAGCAAGATAAACAGATTTTACTGTGGCATCCCCACATATTTCATTTTCTTTTCTGACCATAAAAAGATATGTGGGATTCAGAGGTCAAGAACACTGGCTGCTGTCGCAGAGGACTTGGATTTGGTTCCCAGCACCCACAAGACTGCTCACAACATTCCCTAAGTCCAGTTCCAGGGGATCTGATGTCCTCTTCTGGCCTCTGCAGGCACCAAGCATGCACACGGTGCACATTAATATGTGTAGCAAACACTCATACACGTAAAGAAATGTGAGCTAGTCATGCCTGACTGTTATCTGAGTACTCAAGAGGCTGAGACAGACAGATTGCACGGAACAGACCATCAAGAGAGAGAGTGGGGGTGGGGGGGGCCTATGTGAAAACAAAAACAAGACGAAGGGGAAATATGGGAAAGGGTGTGTGCGCACATGTACACATGCGCACAGTGGATACTAAAGCCATAGACCTCATTGAACCCTACACACGCTGTGGGTTTCTCCATGCATGCATCCCAACAAAAAAGATTAGCTGTCTCTTCAACACAGACGCTGTGACGCTGTGATGCGAGAGACGGCGGTTTAGTGAGCCTGAGGTGAAGGCTCTTCCCAGAAGACACTGAGATAGTTGCGGCCATGACGTGTCATGGCCCTTGGGGACATCACTGTCACAGCACCTTTGGCTTGGGGGGGCACCTTTCCAGTTATTTAGATGGATTCTGGTCACTCTTTGAGAGAAAACAACCCTTCAGAAAAGCGTCTAGACTAATCGCTGCCCATTCACTTGGCATTTGCACTCCACCTTCCATCCAACACGTGGAAAGCGTTCCACCCATCATCCCATTGGTGTGCCCAGGTCCCAGTGTCCTTCAAGATCGCCTCAGTAAATTAGCGCAGGGATCATGAGAGAGGGTAAAGGGGGAGGGGAGGAAGGCAGGGGAGTGGAGAAAAATGTATAGCTCAATAAAAACAATTAAAACCCATAATGTGAGCTCCTGAAAATATTAGATTAAATTAAAAATTAAAAAAACCACTGTCCTTGTGTCTTGCCATTCCCTTTTAAGTATTCTTATTATTTTTATGTGTATATGGGTATGTCTGCATGAGTTTATGTGCACTACGTGTGTGCAGGACCTGGAGAAGACCAGAAGAGGGTGTGGGGTCCCTTGGAACTGGAGTTACAAATGGTTTTGAGCTGCTTCGTAGGTGCTGAGAACCAAACTCAGGTCATCTGCAGGAGCAAGGGGTACTCTTCAGCCCCTTAACCGCTGAGCTGTCTCTCCAACCTCATCACCATTTCTTAAATCGTGACAAATGTTTGGTAGTGAAGGGATTTGGCCTCCTTTGATCTCTGGCTTTTTAATGGCATTACATTTTGCTACAATGTTTTCAAAAGCTGTTTGTCGGGCTGGAGAGATGGCTCAGTGGTTAAGAGCACTGGTTGCTCTTCCAAGAGGTCGTGAGTTCAATTCCCAGCATCTGTAATGATGGCTCACAACCATCTGTAATGAGTTCTGGTGCCCTCTTCTGGCCTGTGGGCATACATGGAGGCAGAATGTATTATACATAATAAATAAATAAATCTTAAAAAAAAAGCTGTCTATCCAGGCTCAAGGGGAGGAAACATGTTGATTTCTAAACAAGTGTGTCCTGTCTTGTGAGATCACTGGATATCGCCACTTGGCCAGGAGCTATCAAAGTCAAAGGCTGCCTGGTGCCCATGGAGGCCAGAAGAGGATATCAGATCCACCTGGAATTGGAGTTCCAGATGGTTATAAGATTATATGTGGATGCTGGGAATTGAACCTGGGTCCTTTGGACAAATATCTAGTGGTCTTAACCGCTGAGCCATCTCACCAACCCCAGAGGCCTTGTTTAATTGTTTTCTGTGTCCCTAGTGCCCAGGTAGAACAAATGCATAGTAGCCAGTCCCTGGGCTAGTAACAGCTCTCTTGAGGTATGATACAAAAGCAGATGTTCAGCATTCTGGTCCATGGTGTGCATAGCCTCTGCCATGCTCACAGCCATGAATCGAGTTGTTTTGCCATGTTTTCCTGACCACTGGGCTGAAAGCTCTGAAACTGTGAACCAAAACACATCTTTCCTCACTTAAAAATGCAAATTCCCACACCCAGCTCTGACTTATTGAAGAGGTGACAGGGTGCTGACAGCCCGAGGAGCAGAGGCCCTGGGAAACAATGGGGAAGACTGCAAGGAAGGAGCTGCCTGGCTGAAAACCCCTTGGCCTACCTGTCAGCCTGGCTCCTCACCACGGGGCCAACATGACAGAAAAGAAGACACTTCCGCCTGCACAGACTCAAACTCCCGTTGGATTCTATGGGAAGGGGCTGCAAGCAGCCACACAAGGAAGAGGCACCTTCCCCATAAGATTCTGCAGCAGACCAGTCACAGGAAGTCCTTGTGAACAAAAGTGGGGCAGAGGTTTTTTTCTGCATCCAGAGATATCCTGTACTGAGTCCTGGATTCCTATAGTCTGAAGCACTATGCAGCCATACAAATGACTTCTGAATTGGAACCCTTTATCCAGCTAGTGATAAACAATGAGACACGAATGTGGGCTGGGGGTGTAGCTCAGAGGGACAGCCCTTGTCTGGCATGTTCAAGACCCCAGGTAAGAAGCCCAGTACCGACAAACCACCTCAGCAGGGCAGCAGCAGTGAGTACAGGCACAGAGTGCAGAGATGTCACAGGCAATAATGTTCTGTGCCACACGGCTGAGCAAGGTCTTAGGGGTGGATGGTAAGCGCATTTCCTCTTAGCCACAGTTAGCATGTGGCCCATCACAAGTAGAGGAGTGTCTACACTAAAGGTTCTTTCAACACAGCTCTTGGATAAATTGAATTTGAGAGCCACAGGATGTCACACATTGAGTAAATATCTTAGAGTGGCCAACAAGGGATGTCACACTATCTGTGACACATGATTGAAAAGGAAGGGAGCCAGGAAGTCACCTGAAGTTGTAGCTATTGCAGAAGGAAAGGGCAGAGCCACCAGCTGCCCAGAGTAGAGGCACACACTGTCATTTTAGTAGCTGGGGAGACTGCAGGGCAGGAGGATGGGGAGTTTGAGGCTGGCTGGCTACTAAGTAATACCTTGTCTCAATGAGAGAGACAGAGAGAGAGAGAGAGAGAGAGAGAGAGAGAGAGAGAGAGAGAGAGAGAGAAGAGACAGAGTGAGCAGTTTTCAACACCTAAGGATTTATTTTCTTACTCTTTAGCATGATGTGTTTCAGAAGTAGCAAAGTAGAAAGAACAGGAAACCAAATAACCTTCTATCTATCAACTAGTTTGAACAAAATTATCTTTTACCATATTTATTTAATTTATACATTGCTTTTAAAAATGTGCTTGCTTTTTAATTTCATATGTGTATACAATGCACTTTGATGCTCTTCACCTCTGGTATCCCCCCAACTCCTCGCAGATCCACCTCCCAACAGCCACTCCCTCCTAACCTCATACCCCTTTTTTTTTTGAATAGCGCACCAAGTCCAGTTTATGTTGCCCATATCCTCCTGGGCGTTGGACCATCTATCCGAGTGTGGTCGACCTACCAGGGACCACATCCTTAAAGGAAACTGACTCTCCCTCCCCAGAGGCCAGCAACTGTCAAAGCCTCTCAGCTAGGAAGGGGGAGACCTTGAGTCCCTCTGCACTCCAGGGAGCATAGCTTTATCTGTTCTCAAGAACATCTAAAGGGGTATTTTAGGGTCACATGACTAAAGGTACTCTTTCTCAGTCATCCTGAGAGTCAACTGAATATCCTCACCCCTGAAGGAAATGACAGGTAAATAGGTGTCACCCACCCATGCAACCTGTCCCCCCAACCTCCTTACAGGAGTGTGGTTTCTCAGCTACTCCAGCATGAACCACTGTGCAAATTAAATACTATGACAGAGAACTTTGATATATTTTATAGCTTGGGTTTCAGTCATTCAATTTACATTGGGGTATCTCCCAGTCCAAAAATAGCCAGTCTCACACAGATGCCAAACAAGCACAGGAAAGAGAAGTCCAAAGTGATATCTACAGCCAGTGTTTGAGGTTCATTCCCAGCTGCTCCAGGGCCGAATGTTATTTACCAACCGGGACCCATTTTTACTGTAAGTAGGTTGCCTGGCAACATAGCTGACATGTAATATCTTATCTGGTTTCCAGGGTATGGTAGCAGAATATGGCTTTCCCCCAATGTCCCACTCCTCAGACTCTGTGAACATGCTGTGTTACAAGACATGGAGGAATTAAAAGTAGCAGATGGGATTAGTGCTGTTGACCAGCTGATACTAAGATAGGCAGGTTGTCATGGATTATCCACAGGACCTTATGTGATCACACGGTCTTTCTAAGCAAAAGAGGGAGACATGGGACTAGGTGGGAGTCAGAGACAGACTTGAAAATGCTACGCCCATGGCCTTCAAGGGGACACGGGGCCAAGTTTGAAAGTGTTCAGCCTCCACAAGCTGGGAAAAGAAAGGTCCAAGACTTCCCTGTGAACCCCTCAAGATAACATGGCCTTGCTGGACCCTGGCTTCAACTCTTGGAGACATGTTTTGGACTTCTGACCTCTGGAAATGCAAACAGTCTGTGATGTTTTCGTACACTGTTTGCCCATCTTCTGCTCCTTTGTGTTTGTCTGCTGGGCTGACCCTGGAAACAAGACGGTAGCAGAGGGAGGTGGCTCATGAGGCAGGGCTCTCAGGCAGCAACACCTAATTCTGGCCCCTCACTCCTTCCTTCTACAGCTCCTTCTCTGGCCTTCCCCATCTCACCCTGCTTCAGGAACACTGAATTACTGGAGCTCCCCAACTGTGTATACCCCATCCCTGGCCTTTCACATCTGAGACACACTCCATGTGGTGATGGAGGGTACTGTACTTTGGACTTGAGTGTTTTCCAACAGCCCATGGGTCAAAAGCCTGTCCTCCCAGCTATCACTTTTACAAGGCGGAAATCGGTGTGCTCTTGAAGGAGACTGTGAGACCCTGGTCTCTTGCTCTTATTTTCTCTCACCTGGATACCAGGGCCAACTGATCATGGACTGGTACCTCAGAAACTGAGAATGGGATTTCATGTAGCCCAGGCTGGTCTAAAATTCACTATGTAGCCGAGAGCTGGCCTTGAACTCCTGATCTTCCTGCCTCTGCATACTAAGTGATGGGATTTCAAGGCTGTCCTACCAGCTCACGTCAGATATTGAACTGCTATTTCCATGTAACATTTTTAGCAGGTTTTGGCATTAAAATAATCCTGCCTTCTAAAGCTATATGTCCTCATCTTCAAATTATCTCACCAAGTTTGGGTATAATTAGCATAACTTCCCCTTAAATGCCTGGTCAAATTTTTCCACAGATACATGTGTTGTTATAATTTTCTTTGTTAAAAGGTCTTTGACTCCCAATTCACATTTGTTAGTAGAATTAGGACTATTCAGTTTTTCTACTTCTTTTTTGTATGAACTTTGAGTATATTTTCCATGGAGTTCAGATATTTCATCAAAGTCATTGAATTTATGAATATAAAATGCTTTTATTTATTTATTATATATACAACATTCTGCCTCCATGTATGCCTGCAGGCCAGAAGAGGGTGACAGATCTCATTACAGATAGTTGTGAGCCTGCTAATATTCATGGGATCTGTAGTGATGCCTCCCTTTTCATGCCTGATATTGGTAGTGTGTTATCTTCTTTGAGTTTGCCTAGAGGGTTAATGCTATAGATGTTTTCAAAGAATTTGCTTTGATTTCTTTTCTTTTTCTTTTTTTTTAGTGTTGTTTTTGTGTCCTAACTTTCAGTGCCCCCCATTTATTGTTTCCCTCTTTTTATCTATATTTGAATTTATTACATGAGAGCTGCTAATGATTCAAGGCCTTTCTTCTTTACAAGAATAAGCTGTGAATGGTATAAATTTACCTGTAACTGCATCTTTAGCTGAGCTCTATATAAATTAATATGAAGTCCAAGTATTTTCTAATTTCCTGTGTGATATGCTCTTCAACTCTCAGAATATGTAGAAGTGTTTGCTCTAATAGGTTAGAGAGGTTAGTTTTTAACTTTGCAGTTCCATGCACATGACATTCAGTGATCTGCTGAGATTTTAGTATCAATCTTACTTTGGTTCTCAAGGCTTTGACATCTTTGGGACTGTCCTTAATACATGCAGAGATGAGGCTGTAATTCTGTGGTTAATAAAAAGAATTTGATGACCCTCTTCTCCCACCTTCCCCTCTCCTGGATTCCTCCCACACATTCGACTCTCCTGTCTCCTTGGTGGGAAAGACAGAGGTTATGGTAAAGCTACAGCTCAAAGGCTGCCACCTCACCCCAGCTCTAAAACAGAGCAAAGCTGTGACAGGAGAAGGGAGGGACCCAGACTGCCCAGGCCTCCACCCAGACAGGCAAGGTTCTCTCACGGAATCACACTTCAGTCTCCTCCCAGCCAACTTGGGGCAATGCCATGAAAGCTGGGATAAAAAGACAGGAGATTCAACTCCAACTGGGCAGCTTTTCTTGTAATGCGCCTCCTCCACCATCCCCGTACTTTCCTGAGCCTTTTGGAGCCCTCAGATCATTGCCCTTTCTGTTTTTCTGGAGTGTTAGCTGCAGTCCGGGGAGGGAGGGGCTGCTGTGTGCTGGCTCCATCCTAGACACTCTGTAAGTCACTCTGCTGATGCCTTCCCGTTCTTGTCTAATTCACACCTACTCCACTCCTGTGACCTCCAGGACGCCGTTCCTGACCACTCCCACCTCTATTGGCTACAACACACTCACTCTCTGTCTCCCTATCAGCTGAGCAAGGAGGAAGTCCTCAAGTCCTAACTGCTGCTGCATCCCTGACTCCCCAAGGTGAAGATGGAAGGGCAGACGATTGCTTCTACTCTATACCTGAGTCTACAGCAAAGAGACAGAACATTTGAAAACTGTAATCATAAGACTGCAGAGACTCCTGGATGCTGGAGAGGGAGGTGGCGATCCCTAGGTCTTTGGGGTTCAGACATGGCTGAAACAAACAAGCCTGCAGGCCTCTGCTATGACAGACCGGGAAAGATAGCCTGGTATTTGAGATTATTCAAGTTCTGTCTCTCATGACACCATGTTCACAGAAAAGGTATTTTTACAATGGGAAGTGACATTTGGAGAAAAATGATAAGTTTTGAGTTTTCTATGCCATTTTAATTGAAGAATGAACAATGCTGTCATAGTCCAGCTTCTGGTATTATTCAAGAAGGATGAATTCCTATCAATATTCTTAGGGCAAACCATTAACGTTCGTTTGCATTAATGGAGAATCCATCTTTTTCGTTTAATAGGTTGACTTTGTTCCAAAGTTTGAGGACTTTACACTGTACGAATTTACTTGCTGTCTCACTTGCTTCCAGGGAGCTCTCTGCACTGACAGCTCCTGCTCTGCCTGCCATCCGCACCACACCGCTGCTGGCTCTTTAGTCAGCTTCCAAAGCACCTCGGTCTACAGTGCCACTGAGAACAGAGCCCTGAGCAGCAGAAACATACTGCTGATGGGGTACTGCTCTTAGGGAATCTGTACCCCTGGCTTCCAAGGGGAGCTATGGAGAAGAGAGCCTGCTGAGGACCCATAGTGAGAGGGACTGGCTGGAGCAGGTGGCCGCCAGGCTGTGGAGGTGGTATTACCAGACGGTATTCCTGGGTTTTACAGGAGGGACTGAGGAAGCTTGTCCTTTGGATACAGACCTTATCACCTGCATGAGGACCCGCGAATGGCTTCCCTTCCCTGAACTCTCTTCTTGCCCTGAGACAAGGCTCTTCTTTTTCACCTTCCCAAACTTCTTTTGTTCCTTCCCCAGCATTTTTAAAACAGAGACTTTTTTTTTCTTTTTAGAGAGGGATATCACAGATTTCAGTCTGGCCTCAAACTCACACTGTAGCCAAGGAAGACCTTGAACTTTTGATCCTCTTGTTTCTACCTCATAAGTACTTGGATTATAGGCATGTGCCACTGTGTCTGGTCTTTGTAGTACAGGGGTTGAACCCAGGGCTTTGTGTTTGCTAGGCAAGCACTCTACCAACTGAGCTACACCCACAACAGCCTCTTCCTCCTCCTCCTCCTTTTTTTTTGTGGAGGAATATGTCATGTCACCCAGGTTGGCACCAAACTCACTATGTAGTTGAGGCTAGCCTTGAATTCATCCTCTTTCCTTCATTTCCCAAGGGCTGGGATTAATATAATACATTAATTAGTAACTATATCACCACGTTCCACTTAGTTTTATAGCAGTTTCGGATTCACACGAAAACTGAGCAGAAAGCACAGAGTTCCTAAATGCCCTTTAGCCCACACACTCTCCCGCACAATCCGCATCCACACCAGAGCAGGGCATCTCTGACAGACAACCAACACGGACAGGTTTACAGCAGGGCTCTCTCTTGGCCTGTAGGCCTGTCTGTGCAAATGTGTAACATATCCACCTGGATGGCATCCTACAGAATAGACTCTTGGCCTTAGACATTCTCCCTACACTGTCTATCCGCCTGTCCCTTCCCCTGGCAATTATTAATCTTAAAAAAGTATTTGTTTATTTATTACTGTGTGTGCAATGTGTGTAATTGGCATGTGTGTGCCACAGCACATGGGGGGGGGACTGTGAAGTCGGTCCCCTCCTTTCACCTTTACATGGCTTCTGGGGACAGAACTCAGGCTTAGCAGTAAACACCACTACCCAGTGAATGCCTGAAACCATCAATCATATATGCTATGGGTTTTCTTATGCATATAAACCTATGGGGCACAAATACTGTGACAATTTGGTAATCGAGATGGTTACTAAGTAACTAACAGGTAGGTACCATATCCAGCACAGACACACTGGACAAAGCTGATTCATTTTGCGGGCAGGACAGGTGAGGTGGAGATAAGGTTCAGTCTACACGTATGCCTCCTGGGGCACACCCTGCCCACTGTGGCTGCAGAATGACTTGGAGGCTGTGCTAGGCGATGGAATAGATGGGTGACCGGGTCTAGAGATGCAGCTTGAACACTTGGAAAAGGTATTTTTCAGATGGCAAAATATGCGAGGAGCCATACTTGCTACAGAATCTCCTTCTATGTTCAATTTCTTGTGTGACTCAACCAGGCTTCCATCTTTCTGCATTTTCTTCGTTGTTCTCTTGCCCCAAGATGATGATAATCAAACAAAATGCTATCTGTGGGAACAAAACCAACGACACAAACTGGCAAACTCATGGTCTGGCAGAGGCTGCCACATTACTCCCTCCTCCTTTTGAGACCAGAGATCAAGTTAACAGCTTGATCCTGAAAGAAAAGACCCAGGAGTATAGTTTTCATTCTGTATTCAAAGGATCATCACACCAAGCGACTCCTCAAAGACAGCTGCCTCAAGAGAGCGAGGAGGCACGAGCTCGGACGGCTGCCACCCACCGACGCACCTCTGAGTCACCTGTTACACACGTTACAAAGAGCTCTCTGCGGCAGTTTGCTTTGCAGACAAGACTCATTTATGTTGCTCAAGTACTCTATGCATGGGAGAGAATATTTTAGCAGTAGTGGAGAATAAATGGGACACACGAAACAAGTCTGGAAATGACCTAGATATTTTCCAGGAAAGAAGACGTGCAAGCCGACCCTGCTACTTCTTCAAGGTGCTGACAGCCCAGCCCAGATCAGAAACAATGGAAATTGGCTCAGGGTGACCTGTCCCTGTGTACAGGAGCAGCAGACAGGGTTAGGCTGGGCCAGAAGCGAGCAGGGACAAATTCCATCCCCTCCCAGATGACAGCGTCTGACTGCTGTGCCAGGGCCCCATTGTTGAGTGCCTTCCTGAAAGGGTAACATTCCACCTTCCCAGATGATGGATGGTGCAGATGTTGCTGCGCTGGGCAACCAGGCAGGTAGCTTTCCTTCTTCCTACCAAGATGTGTTAGTATATCGTTTCAGCGACCCGATCCCTGACAGAACATTTTAAGGAGAGAGATTATTTCTTCCAGCTCAGTTTCCCAGGGCTCTGTCCCATCATAGTGGGCAGGAGGCAGAGAGAGGTGACACAGGAAAGGGCCAGGGTGAGACAGAGGCCCTAAGTGACACACTCCAAGTGGCCCTGCCCTCCCCCATGAAGGAACATTGACTACACTGGAGCCCCCACAGCGTAACTGCCTCCGGAAACACCCCCAGACACCACAGGCTTGGGGTAATGGAGCCAGCCATGGACTGAAACCTCTGAACTCCAGAGCTAAGTAAACCCTTCCTTTTGCCCATGGCAGGATTTATCACAGAGAAAGGAAACCAACACAGCGGTGCTTCCATGGGCCCCCCACGGCATGAAGGGGTCTATTTCAGAGTAAGAAAGCGCTCTCTCCCATGTGACATGTGCCACAAGAACCATGGTCTTTTCCTCCAGCCCGCCATACCCTCGCTGGCAACCCATCCCTTGTTCCATTTTTCTTGTATGCACTATTATATTCCAAGAAGCTCATTTATTGTTTAAATGACTTTTGTGATTCTCTTTTAAAAAGCGATTTATTTGTATTTTTATGTGCATTGGTGTTTAGTCTGCTGGTATGTCTGTTGGATCCCCTGGAAATGGAGTTATAGACAGTTATGAGCTGCCATGTGGGTGCTAAGAATTGAACCCAGGTCCTCTGGAAGAGCAGCTAGTGCTCTTAACTGCTGAGTCATCTCTCCAGCCCTGACTTTTGAGTTTCTTGCTTCTGATTGGTGGTGAGAAGATTAGATAGACAGGGAGTTAGGTGTAAGGAAACCAAGGACACAGTAGCCAGCTGTGTCCTCGTACGAGCACCTGCCTATGGTTCAACATCCTGGAGGCTGAAGATATTCTTCCCTGCTTATCAGAAACGAAGACACCAGGGCACTTTCCCAGTTCCCACGTGTATACTAACAAGAGACCTTAGCTTCATTACACAATCATTTGCACAGTGCTTTTCACACCTTTGAGAGCTTGCCTGGAGGTTCTATTAGGGGAGTGCAGCTACCTTTGACCAGGGACGGTCCTCCTCTATGGCGGAAGGTCATCCTCCTATACCTTCACCTACTAAGTGTATAGCTCGAGCCAGGAGGGAGGTAGGGACACCCACCTCGCCAGCCAGATCAGCCGCAGTGATTAATATAGTGACAGATGTCACAGCCAGCTCACCTTTGCACCCTTGATTCCCCTTATGGGCTTTTCAAGAAGATCATGGGAAGAAATAGCCTACAAAATCATCACTCCTCCATGGTTTGGGAGTATGCATATGTACACAAACCTCTTTAAAAGTCTACAACACCAGGGCTGAAGAGATGTCTCAGAGGTTAAGAGCATTGCCTGCTCTTCCAAAGGTTCAATTCCTAGCAACCACATGGTGGCTCACAACCATCTGTAATGAGGCCTGGTGCCCTCTTCTGGCCTGCAGGCATACATGGAAGGATGCTGTATACATAATAAATAAATAAATATTTAAAAAAGTCTACAACACCAGGACCCAGTGGGCTGCCTCCACCCATCTGGGTTAGCCTGCTCTACTCTTTCTTTGAAGTGTATTATCATTTTGATAAAAACACATTTCTTCTTGAAGGATCTGGGTTTTCTCTGCTGAATCCTTTCCTATGAGAGATCTTTACCCCATTGTTTGAGAATAACCCCCTTTGAAATGCATATCCAGAGGGCAGGAGCTCTGTGCTTCCTTACTGCCCATGGCCTGTTCCCTGCAGTATCTCTGGGGCTGAGAAAGCACAGCAAGAAAGCCCAACTGAGCTGTACAGAATGAGGAACTGGGGGGGGGCCGCAGATCTAAGAGCATCACACAGCAGTCACAGGTGTACTCCCGAGGGCAGGAGAATGGTGAACCCTAGGAACCTGGGATAGCAGACTGGAGACTGCGCACTCGCTGGGGTGTGCGTTGAGTGTATGCAGAAAGGACTGGCCTAAAAGAGACACAAAAGACACTAGGTAGGAAGGGAAGCAAGGAGTGACATGCTGAATTGCTGCAGGGGAGGTTGTGGTGGGAGGCAGGCCTCCAGAAGATGCCAGTATCCCCCCTTTCAGGTAAAACTCAACTGAAGAGGAAGTATGTGACACGGAGTTAGCCCTGTTCACAAAGCTACACCTCCCCTGCCCCTGGAAGAGTTCAGAGGACGTTATCCTTCCTTTGTTTCTTCTCTTGGGGCCAGTTAAGGGATGGGATGCCACACCCCCAGCTCACCGTCACCCTTCTCAGCCACACTCCGCCTCCACCATTGCCCCGGAGGGTCAGAGAGCTGGTCACTCTACCGAGCAACATTCTTGCCCCCAAGCAGCACCAAACATGCTTATAGGATCTGGCTCTATTGCTTGGCTGCAGGCTGCCCCTTTAGACAGATACTATGGGTATAGCAGTGGACGCGTACCCAATGGCTGAGGCGAGTGACCTGGGTACAGAGAGGTACCCTAAGACAGTTGAACAGAACTGAATGGTACCAACTTATTTTCCCTTCACATGCCACAGGTTATGGGCCACAGAAAGGGCGTGCTCGAAGCTTCCAGCTGCAAATGACCTGCAGGCAGGCCAAGGCAGTACAAATAGCTTCTCAAGTGGGTCGGAGAGACCCTATAGTGGACACAAACGCTGGGCATGTCCCAACTGTCCACAAATAAGAAAGAGATATGCAAGGCCCAGATGGCCAGTGTGTGAGGGTCCTGGGCTACCAGAAGCCCCTAACAGTAGTGGGCAGAGGTGATGCACAACTCTTTCTTAGGGGTGTACCGGTCACTTTGGGGGCATGAGCCTCCACAGAGTGGTCCATAAAGGGACTGGTGAAGCCTGTGTCCACACTGTACCTGCCTCCAAGAGCCTGACCCTTGTAAAGGCAGACCCCACACAGAGCAAATCATCCCTCTGTGAATTCTGTCCTAGCCTTCCCAGAGCTTCTGGTAACAGCTGGGTCACTGTCAACCCCAGCTTTGCTTCCTTTGCGGATCCGTCATCCTTTCCAGTTTTCTAAGCCTGACTCTCCTGTTCGGACATCTTATTTGAACAGCTTGGAGGGGGTGAAGAAAAGGCCTTGAAGCTGTGCCTCAGACACAGCACCAGGAGGGCCCAGAGGGAAGGAGAGGGGCACAAAAGCCATCAGGGACAGTTAACAGCTCATGGGCACTGAATGCCCATGTGTTGGGGAGAAGCAGTCCCTCAGATGTCAAGTGACAACGAGAGAGTTTCTCCTATCTCTAGGGACCTCTTCATTGTACATCTCCAAAGGGAGAGCTGACCCAGCCCCTTCGAACTCTGAGGAGAACGGACATGTTCTCACCTTTGGGAAGAGCCACATCTGGCCTCAGTCACTCCCTCTTCTCCCCCACGTGCTCAGTGGCTTTCACTTTCATCTCCACACACATCTCTCCCTTGCTGAAGTCCCCACCACCCACAAGCGCACTGCCGGGACACTTCCCAATTAGGATGCTTTGCTTTCCCCAACCCTCTAATTGCCACAGGAGGATCAGCTAAGGCCATCCTCATCATGTACCCAGCCCACGCCCAGTAAACACTGCCTCCCAGCCCTTGGCCTGCTCATCAGGGCTCCCGCCACCCTATCTGCGTAGATCTGCCTGTAGACATCCCAAGACCTCAAGGCCACAGGATGTACAGTGTCCCTGTTACTACTATGTCCTCACTGCTGGTGGGCAGTGAGGCAAACAGCACCGCTTCCTCACAGGCCCATCTGCCAGGGACGGCAGCAGCGTCTGCCGCCGTGGCTCCACAGCTCAGAGCCCGATCTCTTTACAAGTGTTCTGATTTCTCTGCATGAATCGTTCAGCAGGTTTTCTTGCCTCTCTCCTGTTCCCCGTGTGGAAGTTTCCTTTCTGTTTTCCCCTCTGGATTCTTGAAAAGCTTTGGCTTTTTCTTAGTTTCTTAGGCAGCCATTTAAAGCCTTCTAGTAGCAGGGTCTTCCGCTTGTTCTCCTGTCTCCCTACTTTGATTCTTACGTGGTTTCTCTGACTTTCAGTGAAAATGTCTTCGCTATCCAGTCTTGATGATTTTGTGGAATTCAAGAAGTTTCAGTTTTTGGTTTAAGAAAACTGAATGAATAACTGTGACCTGAATACTAAAAGTCTCAATGATAGAATTTGCTGGAAAGAAAAAAGAAGAAATCAGCAGGATTGGATAGCAGAATGTAGATTAAAAAAAAAAAATCAGACATTGCTTCAAATCTGTCCCCGAAGCAACTTCTAACATACAACACCCTCCCCTTGTCAAACAGAACAAAGTGAGACAAACACTTTAGAAGGAGACAGTGGGATATGGCAGTAAGCAGACACAGACTTTGGCTGTCTTCCCTTCAGGTGTGCACGGTGTGAGTGAGCTGTGGGTGGGTGGAAGCACACACAGCTCCTGAGACAGGACAAAGGCAAGGGCCCTGTGCCCATCTGATGTTCCACAATTTTGAAGAGCATTTGAGATTTGGGAGCTCTGAGGACGGCCATTCTTTAAACACTATGAAATGAACAGGGGAAAAGCTCCTTTACAGATCACCATGAAAAAGGTGAAGGCAGCTGGCCAAATAGGCACGAACTGGTGGGGATGGCCCTTCCTTCCCAGAGCAGCTTCCTGTCCAAGAGTCTCCATTGCTTCCTCCCTAGGCTTCATAAAGACTGGGGCCAGAGGGTTGCATGGTCAGCCTCAGGGTCCCTTGGCTGCCAATGCACCCCAGTAGGCCCTTCACTCTCAGTAAGGGCCCTCGGCAGGCCTGAGAAATCCACCAACCCCAAGCTCAGCTTACAAGCAGCCTGCTTCTTTCTCAGGACTGAAAGCTCCAGGTGCCTCCCACAGTGGTCTCTCCCAGGTGACAGAACCACAGGAGGAAGCAGCTGCCTTCCTCCTCGCAAGCCAACAAGAGGAAAAGGGCCCGGGTGCTCCACGAATGAAGAACGAGCTAGCCTGCGCACAGCCCAGGTGGCTTGCTACACCTCGCTCTGGAGGCAGGAGTGACGCCTTTTCACTGGCACCCCGGCACAGCCTCGCAGGCTTGTTCTGGCTGAGACTAGCCAGCCTGCTGCCAGCCTTTTACAGACCCGAGGACAGGATTTATATATCACTCGATCAAACTTTGCACATTTGGAGGTAGCCTCACATCTTAGCTCAAAATACACGACAAGAAGCAGATTCGTCTAAATGAAGGCGTCTTTTGCAGCCATAACTGGCATCTCGCCTCATTATTTCCCAGGCGACTAAAAATTAAAGCAAAGATTGCTCTCCTAAGGCTATGCCCCGCGAGCTCAGCAGCGCATTTCAGCACCAGCTTCGGGGACAGTCGCCATCAGGAGGGAGCACAAACTGGCCCGAGTCACCAGGTGCTCCCCCTCTACCCGAGGCAGGTGTCCCGGCGTCAGGAAAGCAGAGGGCTTCTGCGAACCCCCGCCAAAAACACTGCTCCAAACAAAATGATGAGTGGTCACGCCATCTATCCCATATGGTCCTCTGCACTGGGGACGTCCCTTGTCCAGAGGACGGCAATTATTCTACGCCCTGAGGATGCAGGAGGGTCCTCTAGGAGGCTCGGCCAGCCGCGACCCCGGGATTCGTCTGTGACCCCCCGCGGTGGTGCACCTTGAGGCCCCCGCCACATGGAACCACAGGTCTTTGTGTCGCGTGCCGCGGCACCTCCAGGGAAGACCCAGGAGCCAGAATGTCTCTCTAGTTCCGAGACTTTGGATTTCGGCCCGGCTCTCACAGAGCTGGAGGGGCCTGGGCCGAGGTTCTCCGACGAGGCGCCGCGCCCTCCCGGGGGCTCGGGCGCCACTTACCGCAGCCGGCGCGCAGCCGGTGCCGCTCAGACGCGGGCTGGGTCCCCGGAGCGGCGCTCGAGGAGGGCGGCCAGGCCAAGTGGCATCGCGCGCTCCGGGCTCGGTGAAAACGCGCCTCGCGTGGCCGCCCGCGGGGTCCCCGGGCCACAGAAGATTGTGCGCGTCTGGGGAGGAAGGGGGCGCGGCGCGGCACCCAAGTCACAGGAAAGCCACCCGCTCGCGGGGCTCCGGGTCTGTGCAGCGGGCCCAGGGGGTGCAAGGCGGTGACCCCCAGCCCTAGCCTGCTGCGCCACACTGGCCGCACCCACTCTCGCGCACCCACTCCGCAGCAGGTCTCCTCCCGCGCCGGGAGGGGCCGGGAAATCCCGCCCGCCGCCGCCGACGTCACTGGTGCGTCACTGGGGCTCCCGCGCCGGGCTCTGCGCCCCCTAGCCCCTCGCCTCCCCCCCAGACCCGCCCTCCCGGGGCGCGCGCATCCTGGAGAGTTCGTGGCTCCGGGGCAGATACCCGCGTGTAGAGTGGGGACGGCCAGCTGAGGATACTTCACCTGGGGACACTTAGGGAGCCTCACGCCGAGGAAGGTGGGCGCTGCGAGCGCAGAAGCTGAACACCTGGAAATGCGCACGGTCCTTAAGCCGACGTCGCTAAGCAACGTGGGCAAGACCGCCACGCGACGGGGCTGGGCAGAGCAGCTGCCTCCCAGCCAGCCACTGGAGTGCAAGTGGACAGCAGGGCGCTGCTGCCGCGGGGAATCCTGGCGACTCCCAGCGGTGAGACGGTCGTGGCTGGCCAGGCCTCGCCCTAATGGAATTGTGTCTTGTGATTCTCATTGTAAACCGATGAATTACCATACTCCTCTTCCTTGAGGGAGAAGCGACTTCAGTCACGTCTCTTTTCCAACTCTCATAAAATGACACAATGTCCCTCTGAAGACAGAAGCCCGGAAAACATTTCGAGCAGAGTTACTAAGATATGTAGAGAAGAAGGCCGTGTTACTTCTATCTATAAACACCATTGACAGGGAGATTTCTTGAAAATCATCCTCCCGTCCACCTTCAGCAACCATTTCTTCTGTGAGTGACACTGGACAGGGTACCTCAGATTTTCACAGATCTAGCTCACGTTTCCCATTGTAGGCTGGGCAAAGGTGCACCTTGGCGACGTGGAGCTGTCCAAAGAGGCCAAGAAAGGCCTGCTGGGCCAGAAAATCACTCTGATTGTCTTTATAGCTCTCAGGAGTCCCCTTGAGTCGCAGACTTAAACTATGACACAACGATTTAGCCAGCAATGTTCACAGCACAGAGGCTGTTCGAGTGAGAAAGACCAGAGATACTGCAGTTGGAAATTCCAGCAACACAAAACTGTGTTCACTATTGCACTCTCAGATCCAACATCTCTCCTGCAATCCCTGGCTGAGTCTCTTCCCCCAAACCTGCTGCATCAAAGCTGAGCTTAGGTTTCCTTTTATGAGCATTCTAAGGCTTTTGGTGCCAACTGTTCAGCTGTAAGGGCTGTCAATAGATAAACTCTCTGGTAGACTGGACAGTTACTGGGACACCTCGGTCTCCCCCAGGCCCTATTTTGTCTTACACACATATAGACCAATGTTCAGCCTCTAGGGCTCTGGAGAGGCAAGTTGTATTCCTTTGGGCCACCTCTAACAAAGATCTCATCCCCTTCCAGTAGCAGCCATTCTGGGGGACCAAACCTGTAACACATGGGCCTCTGGGGGGACATGAAACACCCTAAGTATAGCATGATCAAGGACAGAGAGAACGGAATACTGGTAAAATGTCGTGTGCACAGGTTATAGCAGGAGCAGACTCAGATTTCTTTGTACAGCTGCTTCTGGTACAGCAGGCAACAACTGAATTTTTAGTTTCAAAAAGAGATCCAAATATGAATTTTTCAGTAGATCTAAATGTAGCTGTGCTAACCTCCGAGAGGATGGATGTGTTCAACTCTGCCATTCTCAATTCTACCAGTGGCTTTAGTCAGTGTTTGCTTTTAATTTTTAAATCATGGCAACAGAAGAAACTAAGTTATTCACTCATTATGAAAACTATAGAGTAGATTTTACTAAAATCTTAGAAAACATTATTTTTAAAAATTTGGAATTGGATTTTCAGGTTTTTAAAAACAGTTTGAATGAAATCAAAATTTGAGACTGAAAATGCTTCTTGTGGGCTGGAGAGATGGCTCAGTGGTTAAGAGCACTGGCTGCTCTTCCACAGGTCCTGAGTTCGAATTCCAGCAACCGCATGGTGGCTCACAACTATCTGTAATGAGATCTGGTGCCCTCTTCCAGGGTGCATACAAAATAAATAAATAAATCTTAAAAAAAAGAAAATGCTTCTTGTGATCAGCCAACAGAAGCTGGGGTGAGACCAGCTTATTTCCCATGGAGGATGAGGGAAACTTGCCACAGGATCATCTTTGAAAAACTCATCTCTCATGGGGTGTGCTCATAAGAGGAGAAGCTCTCAGGGCTGCAGAAGGAATGCTGATGCCAACCTCAGTCTTCAGAGGATGCACCTTGTGTCACGGAATTTCCCTCCAGCAGCAGCAGGATAGGCCTTTTGTCCATGTCTTGTAATGCACAGTGCATTTGAGTGCGTGTATTTCATTTTAGCAGCCAGAGCTGCCTGCTGGATTTCTAAGTGTCTTGATTTCATAATGTATAAAGTGTTGCCCTGATTAGAGTTCTCAGAAAAAAATGGCAAAGCTGTCCAAAATTTGAGATACATTTGGGAACAAATTGAAAAATTTTGTCACCTATGTGGGTACCAAACCCCACTGGTCAGTTAAAGGGTAACCAGCAATTTAAGGGGGCTCCTGAGAAAGATAACCCAACAGAAAGTAAAAACATGGTATTTTTTTTACCAACACGGTAGCTCTTCTTTGTTAATTTGGGGCATTAGCAAGTTATCCAAAATAGTGGGAACTAAAGAGCCGGGCAAGAGCTCCAGTGGGCCTCCTCCCCTTTCTGCACCCTTAGATATCCAAACAGGCAGGCAGAGGGAGGACGCGGGGTTGGCAAGTTTACACTGATAAAGCACTGCTGCTGACTTCCCGGGGACAGAAAAACGCTAAACCAGATTGGAAAGCTGTGAAGCAGCACAGATGCAGGCAGAGGAGCAGCAGTTGCACCCCTGTGCCTTCTGTCACTGCAAGCACCTGCTGCTCTGCAGCCTTACCCATTGCAAAGGCTCGAGGATGGGTGGATGCTCCAGCCCACGTGTCTGGCCTGGACCTGCCGCTGGCATTCCTGCCAAGGTGGAACACTTTGATGCCTGTCTTCACTTAGATGTCTATCCATCCGTTAGGTTGTAACATCACTTTCTGTCATTAGCGAGGCTTTCTACCTCGGCATAGTGGTGCATGCATGTTATCCCCGAGCTCAGAGGACTGTGTCAGGCTAGCCTGGTGGACACAAACCCTGTCTTATGAAACAAGGGCTGGGAATGTAGCTCAGTGGTAGGAGGCTTTCTAAACTGTTTCTGCGGTTCTCAGAGCACCTCAGCTCCACCTCCCCAGCACTTACCATGGATTGTAACTTGCACACAGGCTGAGTGCTACCTGCTGCACTTCCAGTGGTTTCTCGCTAGCCTGTAAGGCCCATGAGGCAAGAACAGCTGGATTATATGTATATCATATCTGCAGCTCTACTCAGTCAGGCCTGCCACAAGAAGGGACAGACGCTCTGCTATTTAAAATGAGAGGCCGATCTTGGGACTGAGTTCATTTAAGGAAAAGTTGAAATACAGCATTTTAGAACAAAAACTAAAATTAAGGAATGGGAGTTGCCTTATCTATTCCTAGTTGTAGAAATTTATAGGGGAACCAAGGAGAACAGATGGGGCTTCTTAAAAAGCCACCGTGGTGTGAACTTTCCTGAGAAGACAAGAACAAACATCTCACCTCAGATAGGACCTCAGAGACAGAAACAAATGATTTCATTCAAGTGTAGCTTGGTGAAGCAATGTGTTTAATTAGGGTTACTTACAGAAACATGGGTACCACTGAAGGAAAAATCTCCAACTCTTAAGTGTCATCAGGAAGGGGTATGACCTTGTGAGCCTCTCCTCAGAGCAACCACTCTTCCCCAGAAACTGTTAAGGTCAACAAACCTAAGGGAGGCTGGGAGCCTGTTAACTGCTAGGGCAGTGGGGCTTTGTGAGTAGCTCACCCAGAGTGACCATTATCTGTCTATAAATCCTCAGGGAAGAGGTGGCGTGTGAACCACTTTCTTCTAGTAACCATTAGCTCTCTAAAAATCCTACGGTAGGGAGGTGCCTGTGTGCTTCTCCCTACCCATGACAGAAAGTTAATGGGCCCCATCTTGTGCAGGTCTCCCGAGGGTAATCACAATGGCTTAGAGTTCAAAAGCACAATAGATGTGACTGGCCCAGAGAACAGCATTCACAACACCCCACCCTCTCCTCCAGTTCCTACATCATGTTCATCCCCTTCCACAATGTTCCGAGGCTTACGCACAATATAGCTGTCTCATTTAGGGCCAAGCATCCAAAAGTCACTTATTCTCAGGACTTGAGCCAGTCACAAGTCTCTGCAGTCATCCCTGCCCACTGTAAGAGGTTTCTCTGACCAAAGCTGACAACCCCTGTAATTTATGGGCATAAAAATAAATATTCGTAAGGCAACCTGAAAGGCACTATGAAGATTAGTCAGTAGGGAGAAAGCTTCTGACTCGGTCCCAGCTTGGTTTTTTTACATTCTGCATAGCAGGTAACGTCTTCAACAGTATGGCCTTGGTGGGCAGTCAACAGCAGTGACAATGGCCTGTACTATATAGGGGTTATAGGTCTCATTGGCCAAAAATTAATATGGAAGTATCCTATTCCTACCACTGTAATGTCTGTTCAATTGCTCTATGGCCTCTCGAAGGGCCCTTTCCTGCCCTTGCAGTGTACGTGTGTGTGGGAAGCCGTGGCAGTTTCTACACAAGAAAGGGCTTATTTGCATCCCTCGCTGATAGGCTTTGGCCTATTGGTGACTCTTAGTTACTTTCCAGCCTACATTGAGGCCCTCTGGCCAGACTTTAAGTGAATTTAGCGATCAGTTTTGGGGTGCCAGAGGGCACATAGCCTGTATTTTAGTAAGGGCATCTGCTTCTTGGCTTCTGGGAAGACTCGATGGGCTGTGCACTCTTGGGACAGAGGACCCGTCGAACTCTGTGTTTCCTCCCACACTAGGCCATCTGTGGAGTTGGATTAAAACCCAGCATAAGTGCAGACTAACACAGGCCATGTCTCATGGGATGCTACTATTTACAGGGCTCTTAATTCAGTCCACTAGAGGGGAAGCCCTCTCTCTAGCCACACCGTATCTCTATTTATTTGCAGGCTGCAGCCACATAATCTTATCAGAGCCCTTAATTGTACCAACAGTGCAGGCACTTATGGGAGTGGCAGCATTCCTTCTATGACCTGTGGCTTGTTAGTTGGTTCTATTCCTTGTGGAGGTTCAGTGGTTGAAGGAAACTGGTCCCAGCACAGCCAGTGATGAGTAACAGGAGTTTCAGATACACCTTGTTCTGCAGTAGCCACAGACTGAGATCTGGTCATAACATACAAAACATACAGAAGACACAGATTTAATTCTATTTTTAGCAAGTTTATTTCCAAACTGAAGTGGCAGTGTGTATAAGGTAACAGCATGTGATGATCTCTAGGGATGTGTGCTACAACATGCACGTTACAAAGCGTTTCCAACATATATATACTAGGTTTCATGCTCAATAAATAATCCCCCCAATGAATTTTCACTTTTACACAAAAATATAATATTGCACTCTTAACAAGATCATATATTTTGCACATTTTCTCTTTAGATAATGATGAAACTCGGTCCTTAAAAAAAGCCAAGACTGCATAGCATCCCTATTCTAATAGGAGACTAACTTGAAGTTCTCAGTAAAAAAATGAAAGCTAGATCAATAGCTGAATTTTTAAAAACAAATCAGTCACTTCAACGTGAGTAGGAGTAATGTCATCTCTGCTCATAAGTGGACCTCAGGAGTAACATGTGCTCATGTCAATGTGACCTAAGGGTCTCATGAGGCCCTGCCTCTCCCTGTGCCTGTCCTCACAGCAGAGACTCTGGAATTGCATCTTGCAGATACAAGCAGAATGTTTTACAAAGTCTGGAAGTTACAAAAGTAGTTTTGTAAACAGTATATGAATTAAATCTCCAAAACAAATGCGCAAGTCATTCATAGGCAGCAGAACGTGAGTCTATCCCATGTGACATATTTCTGAGTCTACCCAACAGTTCTCAAAGCCATTAAAGCAGCACCTCAAGTAAAAATCCAGCTGTCCCAGCATGGCAGACATGGCATTCCAGACTAGGAGCAGTCTTCACATGCCATGCGCACACGTAGGGCTTTCACTTTCTCTAGGATTCTCAGATGGTGGCTTAGGAGGAACAGGTGAAACTGGGTTCCTAGAGAGTGACTCATTTAGCCTCCAGCTTGCACACTCAGCTGTCTTCTTTTCCTTCAGCTTCTGCCTCACAGCAGAACACTCTCTCTCCTGCAGACTGGATTAGCTGCTGTGCCTCCACTCTACAGTGCTGCCTGGAACTTCGATTACAGGTGGTAAATCTGTTCAGGGCTCTGTTAATGGCATTGTTACCAGCAGATGCTAAAAAGATTTACCATTATATTTGAAAACAGTCACTGAAACAAGGGTATTGATGTCTATAGTGTTATGGATTTTAAGTAAACTCTTGAGAGGAAGAGGCTGTGTATGAAATCAAAAGTATCTGGACTCTTGCCTGTGGCCTGCAGGAGAAATCTAGCTACTCTCTGGGCAAAGACACCCGGCAGAAGCAGCCTAGTGTGATGCTGCAGCGGTGCATTGTCTGCTCAGATATTCTGGAATGCATTTGGTGCAGAGGCACCTACTGAATAATTTGCTTCTCAAAGAAAGCAATTGTTGAGTCTTGAAAAATTCCTAGTTTTTCTTTTCTTTTTATGGGGGAATGTGTGCATGTAGGGGATATACCAGAAACTTTAAAAATATAATTTCTAGTATTTTAGATAAATAATTAGCCAATTTAAATTCTGCTTCTTTTTGAAAGTAAAAGGAGAAGAGAGACCCTAATCTTTGATTCAGCATACCTTCTTGGGAAAAAGTATCAAGAGTCTGACTTTAATTTGCCTCAAAAGACTCGAAACTTGTTGGCTGGTGCGTGCTGACCCAGCCTTCCACACCATTATGGAATGAGGGCAGGGCTTTACTCTCAGGACCATGGAGGCTGTGGAAGTGTGCAGAGAGAGACAGGAGTCATTACTTCATATCTGCTTAGTCATCTGTTTCTGCAGTGGCTGGAACCAGCTCCACAGCATGATGCTCATGTCCTGTGTGGAGGGCCCTTCTCTTCATCCAGCCGCGTAGCTGCTGAGGAAAGAATAGAACATGGGCTGCTTCACACGCTGCTGGTCCTTCCGACACCAGGCAATCACTGTCCCGTCACTGTTGGCTGTGTATAAATGGTGGCCATCACAGGAGAACGTAAGGCTGTAAAGAGCAAATCCATTTGCACATTACAATCCTTAAACTGTTTTTACACATTGTGATGCTAAAACTAAGGTGTCTCCACTCCAGAGTCATACATGCAAAGACAGCACACAAACCATCCGTGCCGACTCATCCTAATATAGTCACTCTCCTGACAAGGTTCGGGACTCAGTCTAGCTAGAGCAAAACTGGAGCCCCAGAGATCAGGTGGGAGAAACTTTACACAGATAGCATACTAATAGACTTTCCCCTTAAAAATTAAATTACATTTATTTATTCATTCATTTGTTTATTTGAGACAGGGTCTTTCTATGTAGTCTTGGCTATCCTGAAACTTGATTATAGACCAGGTTGTCCTGGAACAGAGAGAGAGGGAGAGAGGGAGAGAGGGAGAGAGGGAAAGAGGGAGAGAGGGAGGGAGGGAGAGGGAGAGAGAGAGAGAGAGAGAGAGAGAGAGAGAGAGAGAGAGAGAGAGATCTGCCTCCCTCTGCTCCCAGCTGCTAGGATTAAAGGTGTGGGCCACCACACCCAAGCCTTAAATGACATTTGTTTCAAGGATGTATTTTGTTTCTCTGGAGAAAAAAGGCAAAACAATGTAACATTAATAGATAATTTAGGTTCACACTTAAATTCAGCACAATCAAAATAAATTTATTTAATTAAGTATAATTTGAATATCTCAACTACTGATTGAGTTTTTGTTTTTGTTGTTGTTGTTTTGTTTTTTTTTGTTTTGTTTTGTTTTTTCGAGACAGGGTTTCTCTGTAGCTTTGGAGCCTGCTGGTCTCAAACTCACAGAGATCCGCCTGCCTCTGTCTCCCGAGTGCTAGGATTAAATGTGTGTGCCACCACAGTCTGGCCTGATTGAATTTTAAAGTCAAATTTGTAAGCCAAGTTAAGGGTAACGGGTGTTTGTTTTATCAAGCACACCCATGTGGTGGTCAGTCACATGACTGTCATTGCAAAGGAGGAAGTGGAAAGAACAGTTTCTATGGTTCCAGAAGCTTCCTGGCACAGGGCCAGCCTGTCTTTCACCTAGACACTAGACACGGAGTTTCACATGACCGGAGTGCGCTGGTTTGTTGCTGGTAACAAGAAATTTGCTGCTTGGTAAGAGACTGGCTTTTCATGAGACCTTCACACACACATTCTTTAGGTCTACATGCTTTACTATTTCTCTAACAAAATATAATTACAAATTATTTTATGAAGACTAAAAGGCGGTGGTATATCTTACCTTATGATAGGCTTATTTGATTTGGGAAATGTAATTTCTCTCACAGGCTTCAAGTCCCATGTGCTCCATAACCTAGAGGAAAGAGCAGTCATTATTCAATTATGCAAACTAAAACTGCATGCACTGGAAAACACACGTGTTTGTTTGCTGAGTTACCAGGATGCTCTACTGCAAAGAACAGCATTGCCTCTAGGGAGTCTGTAGGGGTTGCAGGGGGGAATAAGAACTCTGCCTACTTTCATATGGCTAATATTTTATAGTTAACACAATACTTCCAAACTGCACTAGCTTTACTATTTAGAAACACAACAGGAATAAAGACCAAAAGTGACTTTATATCTCTAATTACTACACATGAATATGCTTAGACATTAAATTCGTTTCTTAAACTGCAGTGATACATGATTGGGAAGACAACCCCTCTCTTACCTCACAATGCCGTTTTCTAATCCCCCTGCAATGACATTGATGGATACTCCCTCAGGCTGGTTGGAGAAAGCTACAGAACAAATGATCTCTCTGCAGTGGACATGTCCAACGAGGTCCCCATTCACTGTCCAGAGTCTCAGGTCACTGCCCCCTCCAGCTGAAACACAAATCATCCTGTAGATCACCAGAATGTTGGGTCTCACACAAGGTCCCTAGGACATCCATAAGGGCCGACCCTGATTACTTGGAGATGCAGCTTTCAGGGAGCCCTGATTAATGACTCTGAATTACTCCAAAGAGCTGTATGGTCGGTCGTACAGATTAGTCCTCTATGGGGAGTGACCAATGACGGAGTGAAACGGTAACAAGGGAAAGGAATCAGGGATCTTCGTGTGCTTGCATTTCTATCTACGAACTGGCAAATCCTAATTATGTTTGCAAGTACCCAGAATACCATTCTCCAAGAGAGAGAAAAATATTCTGTGAAACCATCAGAAAGAAGTTACTTAAGGGAACTGGGGAGATGGCTCAGTGTGTTAAGCCACTGTTGTGTAAGCATAAGGGACTGAGCTCAGATCCCTAGCACCTACATAACAGCCAGGTATGGTGGTTCAAGCATGTAACTCCAATGTTGGGGAGGTAGACCCAGGTGAAACTCAGAGGCCCTGTCTCAAAACATAAGGCAAAGAACAATAAAGATATTGAAACTCAACAACCTCTGCCCTTCACACATATAAGCACGCGTGAGCAGTGCCTCCTCCACCTCATCACAGTGGCTTAAGCCAAGTATGGTGGCATATACCTGAAATCCAAGCAGTTTGGGAGGCAGGAGGATTGTGAGTTTTTGGTTAGCTTGGGTTGTATATAGAGACCCTACTTAGCAATAAATAAATAAAAAGTGATGTATGTGACTTTCAAAAGAGAAAAAAAAATAGTTGTAGCAAAAATGACACATTTTTTAAAAAGTAAATTAATTCTTAAAACAAAGCCGTATTCTTCAGAGTATCTAATATTGGATTTTATTTATTAACACTGAACTGAACTAAACTAAGCTTTTCTTTTCAAAGACTAGAAAGTAAGGGGCTGGGGAGATGGGTCAGTGGGTAAAGCACACAGTGGGTAAAGTCAGCTTGACACCTAGCCTGGTGCACCTGTGAGGGATTCTCTAGATTAAGTTTAACCTTTGAAAATGTCTATGGGGTATTGTTTTAATAAAATTAATTAATGTACGAAGATATGTCTTAATTGTGGGCAGGAACATCCCCAGGTTAGGGATCATGGACTATAGGAAATGGGGCTCTGTGTGCATTAGTTCTCTGTTCCTGACTACAGCTGCTCCGAGCTCTCCCACCCTGACTTCTCTGCCAAGAGACTCACCCTGGAACTGAGCCAAAACTCTTTCTCCCTTAAGCTGCTTTTGTCAGGTGTTTTATCTGAGTAACAGGTAATGAAACTTTGTCCATGAAAGCTGTGACACTAAGCCCAGTGCTCCCTGGTGAGACAGAAGGTGGAACTTGTAGGCCAGCTAGCCTGGGGCACCACAGCACTGAACAACAAAAGACCCTCCTGATAGTAAGGCTTTAGTGCAGAAGAAAATGCTTGCACCACTCAATGAACATGGAGAAGGTGAGCTGGTGCTAACATAGAGCCTTCACTCCTGCTGACTGGAGGATTTGCCTCACATTGCCAAAGGAGAAAAGCAAACACCATCCCAGCTATAAAACCATCCATCTACAATGGTGACCTGTATGCAAGATGCATTGGTGCAACAGTGGTGCAAAGCCTATGGGACTAACAAACGCATATCTGATTGGATTGAGGGCCCTCTCCATGAGATAGGACCTATTTCTGACTCTGTTTAGATGACCAAAAACCTGCGACTAGATAGGCCAGGGACGTAGGGGAAAATCAAACATTACGGTTCTACTAAAAAAAGACAGCAACAGCCAGGTGGTGGTGGCGCACGCCTTTAATCCCAGCACTCGGGAGGCAGAGGCAGGTGGATCTCTGTGAGTTCGAGGCCAGCCTGGTCTTCAAGAGGCAATTCCAGGACAGGCTCCAAAGCCACAGAGAAACCTTGTCTCAAAAAAACAAAAAACAAACAAACAAACAAACAAGACAGCAACAAAATAACTCCTCATGACAGCATTCTGCTGTGCTCATAGATCAGTGTCTTGTTCAGTCATCATTAGAGAAGCTTCCTCTTGCTGTAGATGGGAATTAATACAGAGACCCACAGCTGGACAAATACGCAGAGAGTGAGAGACCTTGGAACACTTCATCCTAAATGTGAGGTCTCCATCAAATCCTTCCACCAAGGGCTCAGGGAACCCTGCAGAAGAGGAGCCAAAATAAACTCAAACCATTTTAAGTTCCCTTTGCCAGAGTATCTTATCACAGCAAAAGGAAAAGTAAAATCATCAAACTCAACCTGTCAAAAACTTGTTCTCGCTCAAGAAAGGTAACAGAGCTAATGGTTAAAAATGAAAACCAAAGTGGGATAGAAAACAGAAGCCAAGAAATTTCAAATAATTAGGTAACAATATTTTGTTTAAGTGTATTCAAATAAAGTTTTACATCTATCGGGAAAATTTTTAACTTCTGCTTAAGGTAAGAAATCAGTGTAGGACCTTATATTTTAATCCACACCCATGCTTACACTGAAGGGAGCCGAGAAAAGCCCTAGCCAGGAAATGGGCAGCCCTAGCTGGAGGTAACTCACCTGAGTCACACACAGTAGCAATGTCACCTGATGTTTCACTGGCAGAGACAGCTGTCACAGGGCTTTTGTGTCCTGCCAGACTTTGTACATAGCATAGCCTAAAAAAATGACATGAATTCACATATCCAGTCATATACAGGACTACAGTCTTTGTTTCCTTTCCTCAAAATGAGTAACTCTTATTCTGAGGCATAAGATTTCTAACTTTAATTAGACTATAGAGGTTCTCTATACCTATAAGCACGTGTCTCGTGCTTAAATTAACAACATAGTGCCATGATTCTAGTGCATTTATTATATACTGTAAAATATGCAACATTTCAAGTCTGGATGAGAGTCTGTTGTACCTGTTTAGGTCCCACACGATGCAGGTCCCATCTCTGCTCACACTTATCATCACGCTATATGGCTTGCAGACACACAAGCTGGTTATCTCTTCCGTGTGTCCATAGAGGTGCATCTGACTCTCCATTTCAATTTCTGAGGGCTGGAATTTGAATATGAGATGAAAACCCACATAAAATAATCCGTAGTATCTCAAAATTAAAAATATGTCTCAGACTTTCTTTTTATCTGATCATTTTTTAATTCTATTCAACTTTTTAAATGATAAGTCAATAAAGAAATGTAACAATTTAAACTGCTAATTAATAACTTGTATTGCCTATTATTTTTATTTGCTCTTGTTCAGTCTTTGTTAAAGGTATATGCATTTTTAAAGTTTGTAATATTGCTATACAAATACATTTCTATTTTATATTTTACATTATTTTGCATTTTCTACTTTTGATATTATCTTCAAATATTTTAATATTATCTTAAAATGATAATACTCCATACAGTTATCATAACTGACATGAATTATTTTATATTTACTGATATTTAAAACTGTTTTCAAGTTATATATAATGTCATAAAAAGTTTTGTTTCTCTCTTTAGTTTGACAGGTACCAATGCTATGTCTCAATGGCTACAGATGGACTTTCAAAAACCAATTATGTCTGAAATCCACATGGTTATTACTTGCTTTTTTATTGGAGTGTTTACTATCATTGGCATTTCAGAATTTCCCATTCAAGAATACAGAAATGGAGGCTGGCTGGCCCCTACTGAGCAAGAAGCTCTAGGTTCCCAGGGAGGCATCTCCTAGGTGTTCTCCCTGCCACTGCATGAGGCATCTTATCCCCTGTCTGCACCCCAGTTGGGATTCACTTAAGAGATAACCAAGACTATCCCCGTGTGTGTGTGTTGAGCTTCCTGTGGGAATTGTCCAGACTCACTCTTATAACTTCCTCTTTCAGTGGCTCACCTAACTTTTGGCCCACTCTGCTCTGGACTCCCCTGGGGGTTAATGTCAATTCCCAGTGTTTTCACCTTTCCCACATCAGTGGGAGCTGCCCATCGGCCAGTTTAAAGTGGTGCCATGAATCAGGGGCAGCCACCCTGTTCTAGGTGAAACTGGAAATCCAGACATCCAAACACAGCAGCGCCGAGAGCCACAGGGGAAGATGGAGGTTAGAAACTCAAGCAAGAGTGAGGTCCCAGGGGAAAACCTCAAGGACACTTGAGCTCTCATTTCATTGCAGACACCAAAGCCCAGGATGAAGCCAGACAAAGGTGGGGCTACATGCTCCTCCTGATGCCCATGACGGTGGTGTTGATGAGGACCTGGGTAGTTCCTACCTTCAGGCTTCCCAGGGTCCTGCCAGATATAAAGGTCTGCCAAATGTCCCAGTTCAGGTTTCTGTTCCCACAAGAACTACAGGCCCCCAAGAGGGCTAAGGACATTGGTATCAAAGAGTGGTTACTGCAGAAGGAGGTCACATGTATTTTCTATTTCTTTCCCAGGGCCTTTGCAATTTCTGACGCAGGAGTATTGCATGGCTTTGCAGAATGAACTAGCCCTGATGTCGAAGTTCCTGCAGTGTGGCTGAAGGACATCCTGGACCAAGCCCTTTGCACAGTGCCCTGTATCTTCTCCATCTCAAGGTCTGTATCCACACTCGACACACAGCAGGCTCAAGGTCCTAGAGCTACAGCTACTGCTTGTGCCAGTAGAAGACTCCTGGCTGCCTAGAGACTTCAGTCACCTTCAACCTCTTCCACTGGCTCACCAGGGCCTGAAATGTGTTGCCAAGGGAGACCAGTGTATCTGACCTTGGGCCATCATACTAAGTCTTGAATTCTACATTGCATTGGTGCAACAACTTTGTTTAAATTTATAGCTACTATGCATTTATTTGTGTGTGTGTGTGTGTGTGTGTGAATTCTCAAACTCTAAACCAATAAAAGGTCTATTTTTTTACTCTGTTAAAAGAATACCAGGCTGTCTGTTTCAAGAATAACTATTATACAATCAATTATCACTTTCAGAAGATATTCTTCTATAACATTCACTTAACTTATAGATAATCCCATAATAAATCAGTATCTATCATTTACTAGAAGGCATATTAGAAGGCTTCATTGAGAAGACTCAGACAGTTGAGCAGTAAGTGCTTAAAGTTAGGTATGGTTTACTAGCAAAGGGAGATACTTCCTAAGAACCTCTGGAAAATTCTCCCAACACGGACTTTCATGAGTCTTATGTGACCCTATGGGGCTGTTGTTTGTCTGTGTCAAAGCTCCCTGAGGGAACACATAAAAGCTTTCAGGACCAGGCACTTCATGGCAGGGAAGCTGCAGAACAGAAAGAAGTGAATGTCAGAAGCGTCCTTTTGACTCTGCAGCCAGGGCCAGGGCTGTATCATGGATACAGGTTGTTTAGACAGTCTGTGGGATAAGGCATGAGGACCAACAACTGTGAAGATCTAAGTGAGCTCTCCTTAAACACTGGCAGAATCACACAGCTAAGCTGCATTTCTGACACTGGGCAGGAAATAACCACTACTCTCCCAACTCAATTACTTAGAAGGAAAGAAAACCCTTATCAGTGAGCTGGAAAATCTGCATTCAGGAAAATTATATAAAAGTAATAATAAGCAATGTGAACCTTCATCAGCCTGCCACACCTTAAAAGCAAACAAAACAAGGATTGCTACATTAAGTCACGATAGGTGTAACTATGATCAGCTCTATTCAAAGGTATTCCTTGCATAATGACTCCTATACTGACACCTTAATTCTTTTCTTTTTAATGTGGTATTATATACTGTGTTGGTAGATAATTAAAATGCAGAATTGAGGAAAGCTAAGAACAAGGCTGTTTAAAGTGTCAGAAAGCAAATGGAGCAAAAACTAAAAAAATAAAACAAAACAAAAACCCAAACCAACAAAGATAGAGCTAGTTTTAAAAGGGCAACTAAGCATGTGCATAGCAGATAGCTATCCTAGCAGCAGGCTGGGACAGATTCCTAGAAGCAAAGCAACAGAGTGCAAACTGAGATGACTGAAGGTACCGGCAGCCATTAATGACAGAGACAGATGTATAGGGATGAGATGTTTGAGAGTAAAAAGGAGAAATAAAAAAGGGGACTTTCTGGACATTATAACACTTCTGGACTCAGATTCCTTAGCGAACATGGCATGTAAGAACCTCACCCGTGGGCTATATAGGCTGCTTTGTCTTTTTCCATTTCATCCTCACCACTGTAGTCTTAACTACACAGAAAATTATTTGCCATCTCCCAACTTAGCAGACCATGGATTCCATATGGTTGGGCAAGTTGGTACCCCACTTTTGGTAATTTCTTTTCTCCACACAGCAGTACCCAGTGTAAGTATAACCTTCTTGGCTCCCTAATACCTAGCAGACACCTCTCTCCTTGTCCCATCTGTTCCTCCATCCTGTCCTAGCCTCCATCCCAGCCTTCAGGGTGTTTCTCCTTGCAGGCTCTCCACGGTGTCTCCAGGTGCTGATTGGAGCCAGTCCTGACCAAACATTTTAGTGGCTCCTCTGACAAGAGACAGAGACAGTATTAGGGTCATATTTAACCCCCAGGGTCGGACAAACTTTTACAAGGGATTTACCAAAGAACTTGGGAATAATACTGTGCTAGGAATAGTAAATAGTTCCACTCAGCAAAATATATTTAATAATATAATTCTGAAAGTTGTGGGGAAAAAGTAGCCTAGAGAAGATTCTAATGAAAGAAGATTATTACTTTAACTTGCTACATCTTGAACAGTACCATAAGGTTCAAGCAAGGAGACAGGAAATTAAAAGGAAGCATTGCATAATATGTCTTTTCTTTTAAAAATTGGTTTATTTAAATACCTCACCTTAGTCATTCAGTGGATGGCTTAAAACTGCTTTCTAGTAAATAAGTAACAGAAATTAAGATAGCTACTTAGATTTTGCTGCCATTTAATTTAGTCAGACTAGGAGGGTGACATTAGGGTTTCCATACTTTTGAGTACAAAGGATAGAAATCATGTTTTATACACTCTTTCTAAATGTTCAAATTGATACTGAGAATACAGGAAAGATTCAAATGTCATGAAAAAAAAAAAGCCATGTGTTGGCTCATGTTTGGAATCCCAGGACTTGGTAGCCTGAGGCAGGAGGACTGCCAAAAGTCTGAGGCCAGCCTAGGCTACAAAGTAAGGCCCTGTCTCAAAGACATTCATGGAAAAGCCCAAATGCAAAGCAGATCATATCTCAAAATATTTTGTGTCTGTGAAGCAGAAAATAAGAACTCTAAGATTATTTTCAAAACTCTTCATTGATCCTAATGAACCTAATTCTAATGAATTAGGTCTGTGACCTTCCACTTCCTAAGAGCTAAAATAGGGAAGAGCTAACACACATGTGGTAAGGTTGCCTTGTACAAGGATGGCTCACATCATCCAGGCTTTCCTCAGTGACATAAAGGTCCAAACCATGTGCCAGTGAGCCAGGACCTACCGTGCTGCTAGTGAGCCTGTTGGTATAGGCTGTGATGACACCACACTTGCTCCCGGTGAAGAGCTGACAACTGTCAGGCACCCAGGCACAACTGGTCACCTTTGAAAGGACAAATCAAAGACTAATGTGTTAAAAACAGTAAGACATAGTTCTCATTCTCTGAGAACTTTTCACAAAAATACATGATTACAAACTTCCGGGTAATATTTTTGCTTGATATTATCAGAGCAGAAGCAGATGTAACCATAGTACCTTCAACAGCTTTTAGCAAAAATGTTTAACAATTGTTTCCAGATTACAAGGTATTGAAAACAACAGTATATAATTTTATATTTTTATACACACTTGTTTCTTGGAAATAATACAGGATCAATCAAAGCTTGTGCGTGAATGTGTGAGTGCTTCGAACATCTACATACTAGTCTTGTTTTGAAATAGGGTCTAATTGTGTATCCCAGGTTGCTTCAGAACTAAAGATCCTCCAATCTAAGCTTCTTGACTGTTGGAAGCCGCCAAGCTGGGCTACCATTTTTTACTTTCATGCATTCTCTTTCTGTCTTTCCGTGGGGGAAGCAGTGTATATGTAAACACAGGTATTGCTCTAACAGCTGCAAATGTTGCTAAATAGGAGAAGAAAAGATAAATGTGAAGGATTACTCCTCTGGTACAAAATTCTTCATTCTTTTTTTTAATTTTTTTTTTTTATTGAGCGCTACCTATTTCTCTGCTTCTCTCCCTGCCTCTCCCCTCCCCTTCAACCCTCTCCCAAGGTCCCCATGCTCCCAATTTACTCAGGAGATCTCGTCTTTTTCTACTTTACATGTAGATTAGATCTATGTAAGTCTCTCTTAGGGTCCTCATTGTTGTCTAAGTTCTCTCGGATTGTGGTTTGTAGGCTGGTTTTCTTTGCTTTATGTTTAAAAACCACCTATGAATGAGTACATGTGATAATTGTCTTTCTGTGTCTGGGTTACCTCACTCAATATGATGTTTTCTAGCTCCATCCATTTTCCTGCAAAATTCAAGATGTCATTAACTTTTTTCTGCTGTGTAGATGTGTAAATGTACACATTTACACATTTTCCATTGTGTAAATGTACCACATTTCCTTATCCATTCTTCGGTCGAGGGGCATTTAGATTGTTTCCAGGTTTTGGCTATGACAAACAAAGCTGCTATGAACATAGATGAGCACATGTCCTTGTGGAACGACTGAGCATCCTTTGGATATAAATCCAAAAGTGGTATTACTGGGTCTCGAGGAAGGTTGTTTCCTAATTTTCTGAGAAATCGCCACACTAACATCCAAAGGGGCTTGCATTCCCACCAGCAATGCAGAAGTGTTTGCTTTACCCCACAACCTCTCCAGCATAACTTGTCATCAGTGTTTTTGATCCTGGCCATTCTTACAGGTGTAAGATGGAATCTCAGAGTTGTTTTGATTTGCATTTCTCTGATGACTAAGGATCTTGAACATTTCCTTAAGTGCCTTTCAGCCATTTTAGATTCCTCTGTTGAAATTTCTGTTTAGGTCTGTACTCCATTATTTTTATTGAATTATTTGTTCTTTTGATGACCCAATTTCTTAAGTTCTTTGTATATTTTGGAGATCAGACATCAGACCTCTGTCCGATGTGGGGTTAGTGAAGATCTTTTCCTATTCTGTAGGCTGTCGTTTTGTCTTGTTGACCATGTCCTTTGTTTTACAGAAGCTTTTCAGTTTCAGGAGGTCCCATTTATTAATTGTTTCTCTCAGTGTCTGTGCTGCTGGGGTTATATTTAGTAAGTGGTCTCCTCTGCCAATGCGTTCAAGTGTATTGCCCACTTTCTCTTCTTTAAGGTTCAGTGTGCCTGGCTGTATGTTGAGGTCTTTGATCCATTTGGACTTGAGTTTTGTGCATGGTGATAGATATGAGTCTATTTTCATTCTTCTACATGTTGATATCCAGTTATGCCAGCACCACTTGTTAAATATGCTTTCTTTTTTCCATTTGATATTTTTTGCTTCTTTGTCAAAAATCAGGTGTTCGAAGGTAATATCCGGGATATTCATTAATATCCGGGTCTTTGATTCGGTTCCGTTGGTTCTACTGTTTTTATGCCAATTTCCCAGCTGTTTTCTGACTGTAGCTCTGTAGTAGAGTTTAAAGTCAGGGGTTGTGATGCCTCCAGAAGTTCTTTTATTGTACAGGATTGTTTTGGCTATTCTGGGTTTTTTGCTTTTCCATATGAAGTTGAATACCATTCTTTCGAGGCCTGTGAAGAATTTTGCTGGGATTTTGATGGGCATTACATTGAATGTGTAGATTGCTTTTGGTAAGATTGCCATTTTCACTATGTTAATTCTACCTACCCAAGAGCATGGGAGATCTTTCCATTTTCTGGTGTCTTCTTCAATTTCTTTCTTCAAAAATTTAAAGCTCTTGTCATACAAGTCTTCCATTTGTTTGGTTAGAGTTACTCCGAGATATTTTATGCTATTTGTGGCTATTGTGAAGGGTGATGTTTCTCTTATTTCTTTCTCAGCATATTTATCATCTGTGTACAGGAGGGCTACTGATTTCTTTGAGTTAATCTTGTATCCTGCTACATTACTGAAAGTGTTCATGAGTTGTAGAAGTTCCTTGGTAGAACAAAATTCTTCCTTTTTTAAAAATATTTTTTATTTATTATGTATACAATATTCTGTCTGCATGTATGCCTGTAGGCCAGGAGAAGGCACCAGCCCTCATTACAGATGGTTGTGAGCCACCATGTGGTTGCTGGGAATTGAACTCAGGACCTTTGGAAGAACAGACAATGCTCTTAATCTCTGAGCCATCTCTCCAGCCCCATAGAACAAAATTCTTCATTCTTAACCATGGAGGTACCATTCAAGTTTGGCTCAGTTCTCCTCATGTCCTCACTGATGTTCCTTGACAGCGGTTGATGCCAAGCACTACATGCAAAGAACCGAGCGACACCTAGCCATGAATGCATTGTCAACATACTGGAAGAGGTAGGATATATTATACAACTCACTCCCACTCTATTTTCTTTCCCCTTGTAATTCATAACAATTCCATAAAGGAGGCAGCAAGCAACAGACTTATTCTGCAATATGTTTTTGTGTTTTCCCTGATTTTGCAGACTCATTTGCAATTTAATTATACTGCCAGCTTTGTTATGATTCATCATCAGTTGTTTTTGTTGGATACTTATTTCTATCTGTATAAAATGCTCCAATATGATTCAAAACAAAAAACCCTTATTAACATTTCTGATAAGGTTGTTTTTCACTGTCCTTTTATTCTGGGTTCTTCTGGCTCTGGATAAGTCCAGTAACAAATGGCAGAGGCCTTCTTTTCAGCTCATAAAACTGGCACAGCCATTTTTGCTTTTGCTGCCAACCACTCCCAAGGATGGGAACACTTTAGTACACATGAACAGGTAGCAGATAAATTTCAGTTAAGGGAAGAGAAGTCAGATAATGGTCAGAGACCGTCCCATGGGAAGATGGACAGAGACAGAAGGTGGCTGTGTGTTCAGTTCAGAGCCTCTGATGGCTGTGGCAGTACCATGTGGCTGTAGGACATGCATAGCAGACAACTTTTATAAATATCAGCAGCACATTTACAGCAGCTTTCTGAGGGATAATTGTAAATTGGATAAGCCCAGTTTTAAAGAGGAGGAAAGACACTCTAGTTTGGAAAGGCTAAGTCATCTGCCGAATATTATGCAGTCAATGACTATCAAAGCTGGGAGCACAACACAGATCCAGGAAATGAGGGTCAGTGTCCTCTTGCTTCATCAGATGCTCAATACCTGGGCTATTTAGGGAAATCCAGGTAATAAATATAATACTATGGTTACAGAAAATGACCTAGTTGCAAAGCCAAATGGATCCAGGATGAAAGTAGCTCATTTTGTTTAAACACTGGGCCCCAAATTGGTACACAGAGGGGTACATGACAGCTCTCTCAATAAAGAAATAGGCAAAACCAAACTGTGGGTCCTAATCAGGTGAGCAGGGACTATGACATCTAGAAGTACTGCAAATAGCAGCTTCTGAGCTGACATCAAGAAAAGCCAGTGCCAGCTGGCCTCCTTCATTCTTCCAAGACACTGAAGTTAGTTGGCATGCAGTCCTTATACCCAAGCTTACCTGGTGCTGCTGTGAACTCTGAATGAAGTTGATTGGTGGCTCACTCTGCTTACTTTTCAGTCGTAAGATGTTGTCAGCATACCCCCAGCTCAGAATAGCGGACCACTGAATATCTGTATTATTCATGCTTCTCACACCTCAAGAGAAGGGGAAATCAAGTATCTAGTTGTCACCACAGTATCAGGTAACACCTCAGACAGTGAGAGGTTAAAGGCTGCTGACATTTATACAGCAGAATATATACTCTGTTCAGACAATATCATCCTCATCTCCCCAAGATAAAATAATCTTGGTTTTAGTCCTTCAATAACAGTGAAATCCTAAGGGTGGAATTATCTTCTTAGATAAATTTTAATAAAGACAAAACTAATAAAGTTTTCTCTGTTCATACTCTGAGACTCCTTTTCTTTAGAAATTAAACATGAACTAAATACCTGTTAAAATAACTTTTTACATATCTATTGCTGAGTAGTCAGCATGAACAACTTTGAACAGCAGAAAGTTCACTCTGCTGGGGAGAAGCCATACCTTCTCTGAGCAAGGGATTCATGGTGCTCAGTTGTAGGATCTGGCATGGCAAATTACCACTCAAGAGGGTATTGGTCTCTTCTCTGTTTTTAATAGCACAGCACTATGCCCTTTTGGTATAAAGAAGTGGACATTCCATGTTCTTTTTGGGAACTTTTTTTGTCTACACATGTGCCTTACAGTAAACACAGGAGGAAGACAGGTATGACTGTCCTTGAAACATGCAATGTTTAAACTAAAGTAGAGAGTTTTCAGGAGAGAGAATATAAGAGTTTTCAGGAGAGAGAATGTACTTTGTTGATCTCAGAACCTGGCAGGACACACAGCACATGGATGAAAAAACAAATAGTTCTTAAATGAATTAGCAACACATTGAAAATATAATTCACAGACTTTTTTTTCCTAACAGTCAAATGTAGGCATCAGTTTCACAACAAAAGAACTGAGACATGCTCACAAAATATAAGCTCCACTACATATTAGCAGCTGGGAGGAACCATGTGCCACGGGTCTGAGAACACTCAGTGTATATAGTTTATAAGACCTAAGAGTGGGATTACCTTCTTTTTTACTGGGTGTTTTGACTGGGATTTACTTGACTCGGAGCTAGATAAAGAAACTTTTACTAAAATAATGAACAGTGGATTTTAGAAAATCACAATTTGGGCATATGTAGGTCTGGACTCAAGCCCTAGCGGTTCACAATGGGCTATGAATGGGACAGAGAGAGTGCACTTGATAATAAAGCCTTCGGTCAGTTCTGAGGCACATTTCCCAAGAAAGTGGCCCACAGTGGCCTTAAGGTCATTAGGCACATCCTGTGCAGGTGTCTATTAAGATAAACAACCACACAGAGCCATAGTATTTTACATATCAGCACTCAACATGTCCAGCTGCTACCAGGACTCTTAACACCCATCTGCAAGGTGTAGTCAGTTGTCAATCAATGCCCTCTGTGATGCTTCTGTGACGTGTTATGGTTTAGGGAAAAGCAGTGACCACTGGCGATCCCTGGTCCAGGAGGGTTAAAGCCTAATAGATTCATGTAAGCATTAATACTTATAATGATCCAGGTCCTATCTTAATCATTCTCATACATCATTTTGAGTCTTCACTATAATTCACCCTGGGAGGGAAGACATTTGGTATTCCCATTTTTATAGATCAAAAGTCAGGATCTGGAAGGCCTCAGGCAACGTTCCCAAGGCTACACAGGTAGTAAATAGCCTGGATACAAACTAAGGAACTGTGCTTCCAGAGGTTACAGTGTAGTACTTCTGTGCACACACCTAGACTAACTAATCCAAAGCTCTCTCTATGGAGGGGTTACAGAATAAACAGCTCGTGAGGCAGAGCAAGGGCCTGGGATTTAGTGACAAACAGACATTAGGCTGAGAATTACATGGTTCACATCTAAATCCCATAATGCTGAGTAATTAGGTGCTGACAAAGCAGGCTAAAGGAGGACCACGGAGCAGAGCTAGTTAGTGTTCAGAACCTGACGTGAGCATGAGCACCCTCAGCCATTCACGTTCATGTAGGCCAAGCAGGAGAGCCCTGCACTAGAGAGGGTCAGCAGGAAGAACAGAGGGATGTCCTCGTTCTCCAGGGGCTGGGGACACTCTGAATATGAAATGAGCACACCACATAGTGCTGCTCCACACTCCAATGCTACTGAGCTGGAGGCAGACAGAAGAGCTGCTTTCCAGGGCATCTGTTTCTCCTCACTCCCATTTGTGTGCGTGAACCACAGCTGCATCTGAGGAGCCACTGGATCTGTCTGCTAAATGCATCTGTCCATCTTGCGGACTGAGAGCTTGAATGTGCATATTTCCATCAGATTGACAATGTTTTCATCCTGTGAGTACAGACATTTGTTCTCAACTCCCTCAAACTCCTTTTATTTTAAATAGCAGTGCATTTAACCCTCATTTTTTTAATGTACTACATTTTAACGCCTAGCCTGCATTAAGTAAACACAATCCCAGCACTTGGGAGGTAGAGATAGATGGATCTGAGTTCGAGACCAGCTTGGTCAACAAAGTGAGTTCCAGGACAGCCAGGGCTACACAGAGAAATCCTGTCTGGAAAACAAAAACAAACAAACAAAAAACAAAGTAACAATTTTGAGCAGCAGCACAGGTGAACTGGTGACAAATCTCAAAAAGATGCCCAGACTGATCTTCACTGTGGTTCACTTTACCTTGTTCCTTGCTGTACGTCATCAGAAGACAGAAGTTTCGGGATAAACCACAGATGGCTCTGGTGGGCAGTGCTTGGAGTGAACCAAATCTTTCTCCATGGGGCTGGCTGAAGCAGACCACAGGTACTGGAGCACTGGGGGAACCTACATACTCACCCCACTTCAAGCCTTTTATCCATGACAAAGGGCTCTAAAACCAAGAAAAGTCAAGTTTATTACTTTTTTCAAATAAAAAGTGGTAGATTAATAATTACAATACAAATTCTAAAGAGAAAATAATTAGATTATAAACTCTTTGAGGGCAAGAATTGTGTTAAATATTTTATTTCGCCATGTTTACCACATAGAAAAGTGTTTATTTGATTTTTATTCTGTGGTTCTGGCCTAGCTTGAATGAAATGCCTGTTAATAATTGAAACAATTTTGAAATTCAATGAAGAAAACAAAGTTTTACTAGACACATTTCTTTTAGGCTAGCTAAAATACCTAAAGTTGGTGTATCAGTGGGTTGACTTTGAAGGATGACAAGTCACATGTACATATGACAGAAATGAAGACCTGAGCATAGAAGAGCTCACTCAGCCATAAGCTTTGGAATTAGGAGATCCCTGCTTCATGCATGTCTAGACCACTGCAGTTTCTCAGTGGATGCTCAGAATTCATTATGGAGTATATTGAGAAGACTAGAGCACTCAGTGCTCCAGAGAGCTGGTAAATTCTGGAGAAGATAGTGTTGTCCAACAAGAACAAAGGAAGAGATGGGCTTGAGGAGCAGCAGGCTATGAATACAGAGAGGTGAGAGAAGACTAGTAAGGATGGCCACACATCTGCCATGAACAGGAACCAAAATCCTTCCTCCATCTAAACAAAAACAATTATCAAGAAGAAAATCCAGGAAGGGGAGAAAACAGTCCTCAGAGTTTTTTCCAATAACTCTATTCTTTTACTCTCTTTTTGACTGTTAAACTCTATTAATCTCTTATTAATAGATTCTGTTTTAGACATTTAAAAATTTATTTTCTACTTTCAAAATTTCAGACTAAATGCTACACAAACCTAATGAAAACAATATACTAAACAAATTGCAGTCATTTCTATAAGACTACCAAATAATTTTCAGTGTACTTTATCTCATTTTTCCATGTGAATGAAGAAACAGGCATTGTTGACCTACACACAATGTTTAAAAAGCATGTCAGTCACTGCTGTATTTCTTCTTACTTAGACCACTTATGGGATCAAGTAATATGCAGTGTTACAAGGCATGGAGGAGTCGTAGAGCAGGCACCTTTGGGAAGGCTGAGTGGCAGGATGGATCCTGTGGAAGACAGAGGCTAACGTGGGTGTCTTGGAAACAAGTTTTCTCTCTAAAGCCTTCATTCAGCCTGTCTATACTGAAGTCAGTAAAAAAGAGGTGTCAGACTCTGGTTAAGACCGACCATTCATGTATCCTTGCCTGAAAATGTCTCTCATGTGAATTGTAGAGTTTAAAGCTTTTTTTGAGTTACACACAAACACTAAGCATTGTATCATGGCTGTTTTACATTATATGACATAAGGAAAGACTGCCTTTCCTAAGTGCTGCTCATACAGCTCTGACTGTAACTTCTACAAGGACCAAGTTCACACATGTGCAGCGGGGTTGTGTGGAGCATTGCTGCTGTGTGTCAGAGCTTGTGCAGCTGCCACCTGCAGGCCATGGTGCAGCACTGTGTGGGAGGTCCCACCGTTCAAGAAAAAAAACTGTGACATAAACGCCACTGCACATCACACAGAAGTAAAGGCAAGCCAAATGCTAAAGAACCTGCCTCAGAAGTCATTCATTTAGTAAAACAGTGAATGCCCGTTGTGTGCCAAGCACTGCCCTAAGATCTGCAGATACAGTGATGAGCAAGTCAAATCACATCCTTTTCCAGTGGTGTTGCATTCAGGTAGGGATGGAGAGACAGACAAAACAAGCACTTAAATGTTTGTAGGGGTGAAAGTGTTATGAAGCAAAACAGAAAGGAGAAGACAGAGAAGAATGGAGCTTCTGACTTAGACATGGGGTCAGGGAAGGGAGGAGGGGTGATCGGAACAGAGGCTTTACTGAAATAAGAGACCCAAATGGGATGGAGGAACAGTCAGTGTGAAGGTCCTACAATGGGAACGAGGCAGGCTGGCATTGTGCTCCTACTGCCAGCAGATAGACTGCCTAGTTCTTTTACATACACCCGCCTTAAATAGCTAATTAGCACCAAGCACAGTTCAGGAGTAGAATCAAGCACCAGGAGAAAAAGGCAACCGGGCACTCTGCAGGATCTCCAGCTCTAAGCTGGTCTGGGCTCCACAGTGGGACCCTGTTTCAAGAGGCCAAAATCATCCAGTCAAACCCCTAAAACCAACAACATCTTGTTCATTAATTAGCAGTATCATAGTAAATTAAGTGTAATTTATTAAATTTCAGGAATATACTGTTATATTATGCTGACATGCTAAAATAATGTATTATAGTTTAAAATAGCAACTCTAGTAATGGATAATATGACTCATGAGCCTTTAAAAATCACAAAATAAAAATCCAACTTTCTACAAAATGAAAATTCAACATTTGTGATTTGGTTTTAGTAGAATACAACTCTTAATAAAAGTCTTTAGATTGGCTCTAGTAATTGAATGGTTTCTGTTTGTATTTAACATACAAAACTCACAGATCTGAGCTATAAGCATGAAAAATTTATATCTATATTTCTAAGATATTTAAGCACTATCCATACCAAACACATTATCAAAACAAGCTCTGTGAAAATTCTTTACTGACAGTGGAACACAGATTCATGTAATTGAGCCAGACTGCATGATTTATGTTTAAGGTCTCTTCCCCTCCCTTTTTATTTTCAGTGGCTCCCTCCTACAAGCACTTTGCAACATTCTACAATTTAAGTTCTAGTACCTTATGCTACTTTTATATGAAGAACTTAAATGAAGGCTAAAATTGTTTTTCCTTTTAAGGCCTGCTTGCTTCAGCTTTCCATTACAAAGGAAAATTATGCCTAGTTCTTATTTTTAGAGACAAAACTTCCCATTACTACTATCCGGGGAGGTACTTCTGGTTAGTGCTTTTGGTTAAAGATGGCGACTGGGCCCAGCTGTGCCATTTACACAGTTACCAGCTGGCTCCTTTTATTTGTACAATCCTATTTAGAAGTCAGTTTGGTGAGGCTTTCCCTAGTAATAACCCTTCTGTGCTCCCTGAAAACAGTTTCTGTCTGCCCCCAAATACTTCTTTTCCCTTGGCTTTCATGGCATACTCCCCATGTCACTGATGCAGCAGTCACTGCACACAGATCACTGCTCTAGCTGCCCCTGCTGTCTTGCACTGGCTGGTGCTTATCTGTAGGCTAGGACCACACTATTCATAACGGCACCCTCATAGCTAAGTGAGGGGCATGGCAGGAGTCCAATCAAGTTTTGCTGACTTCTGCTGAAATCAAAATAACATACCGGATAAGTGATTTCCTTGATTGGTTCTCGGGTCTCTCTGAAAGCAAACTGTACTAACAAGCCAACAGCTGCTGGAAGCTCTCCTTCAATGTTGAGCTTGGCTCCAGGTCGGCTGGCATGGGCTGTGTGGAACAACTGACGAGGGGTTTGCCCATAGGTTTTTATCATGGTTTCCAAAGCTCGTCTCTGCACTGGATCTTCAACTGCAGACACATCCATTCCGAAGTATGTCTGCAGAGGAAACCGTCAAAGAACATGGCATCAGCAGGGTGATATTAGAATTTGTCATGATGCTGGAAAGAAAACAATCTGTTTCATTTTTTAGGGAATGGTACTCTGTTTTGATGCAAAATATTTAAAAATGTTTTTGATCAAGTTAACTTATCTGTATTGGTCTTACTAGGACCAGACAGTAATAACAAATATTTCTGAATATGTGAGCAAAATAAATACATCTTGTCTAACTGGGATTAATTAGGTGTGTTTATAAAACATTTCAAATTAAAGGCCTGAAAATGTAATAGAAGATATCAAGTAAATTATTGAAGAAACTGCATGTCCAAAGTAATACACGGGAAAATGCAAAAGTGAAGGTATACTGTAATGTAGGTAAGTGAGTTCATAATGGAAACCAGCAGTGAATATAAAAAACCATCAAGGAAGGTTCCAGGTGAGTAATTGAAATTGCATGTTCCTGCTTGGCACTGTGCCTCTGAGAGTCTGTCCTATGTGCCCTGGCACTTCTCTGTTCTAAAGCTATTGGTCATTAGTGCTGTACATCCCTGTGGATAGTCCAGGATTTAGTATCTAATCAATTACAGCAATCTTCACACACGTATATGACATTCTTACAAGTTTCAAAATAAAATTTCCATGGCACTTCAGAAGTTAAATAACCTTCATGGTTACTCAACTTAAGACTACTGGTCTCAAAGACTTCGTGAAAAACATTTCAGTTAGATGAATTACCTTGTATATTTCAGTTTCTAGGTACATTTTAAATAAGAATTACTGAAAAGATGATGTAAAATAATGTGCACAGAAGAGGGTATACTGAGGTTAATGTTTAAGTTCATAATTGCTCTAAATGTTGTATTTCAGGGTCAACTATGAATATAGCTCAAAAATTATACCCAGGTCTTTGCCTTTATTTCATACTTGATGGCCCTCATCATACTACCTCAGAACACAGTGACTAGACATATGGAGCATTTTTAGCTGAAGAATAAATGTGAGGAAGGACTCTGTCCTTTCCCTGAAGCTGCTCATAAAACCAAGAGAGGACTTCTTGACCATTTCCTGAAGCAAGTCAGGAGCATGTCCCTCCATGGAGAAAAGGAGCAGCCTCACATCTGAAGAATGGTGAAGGCACACGCAGAGGACATGAGCCAAAGGCTTCCCTATTTGCCATTCACCTGCTTGAATCATATTGCTTTAATTTTGTCACACATTCCATAATGCTGTGCTTCCATCAGCTTTAGTATAAGATCTCAGCTCTAAGCACTTGTTGGGGATGTCCCTTTCTTAGGAACGCTCTGGTGTTAAAAAAGTAAGTCTTCATGTTTTTTCTCTTGTTAATCTCTGTTTTGCTCGAGTACCCAACAAGGAACCTAGAATGGATAGAAGTAAGAAATATTTTTTCTCCTCTATTTACTACTTTATTTTTTGGTAAATTACACTCTTATTTGTGAATTAAATGATAATGTTTTCCTTTTTTTAAAAAGTGCTCTCTTCATAAACGTCTTCTTTTGGAGCCACTGTAAAACTGTTTTATTCTCCTTTCTAAGGGTTTCTTGGAGGTATCCAAAGTAATTACAGAGAACAATGGACTAAAAAAATTATTTTTGGACCACCCTTTGGGCATGGATTTCTGGTATAAACAAACTCAGACATAGAATACTTTGTAAGGGTTTGGAGTGTACACTTAGCTGTATTTGTTACAAATACTCTCAGATCTGTTTCATCTACACAGACACCACTGCAGAGCAAGCCCACAGTCAGTCAATTTACCTTGCTAAGTGGAAATCTGGGCAGCCAGGTGTCATGTAGTGGATAAGAGATAATTTGTTGGTCTGCACTGAGTAGGAGCATGCAGAGTCAGGAATACCTTTCTCTTTGTGTTCTGCCATTTCACCTCCTAGTCCTTCAGACATGACCTTTCACCCATTTCACTGGAACTTTTCCTAACACATGCAGACAGCCCACCCAACCCACCTTCTTCCTGTTACTTCTGCTCAACCTAGTTAACTCTGTGCCCTGGGAGCCTGGCATAATAAGTGTTTCCTAAGTCTACACAGAAATATAAACTAGTACATGTGGAAATTAACAACTCTATTCTAGGAAATTAAAAGCTGTCTTAAATAGGGATAGTAGTGGCTATTACAATTATAGAGAACCTCATGACTTCAGTATAGTTAAAACTTTATTATTCATGGGAGAAAAAGATTAAAAAACATGGCTAATATTAAATTACTGGGATAATATGTAAGTATAGAAAAAATCCTTGAAGGTGGTCTTGATGAATGATAATGCTTTCCTTTTTAAGAATGTGCTTTCTTCTCCAAAAATATCCTCTATTAGAGACACTGTAAAAAGCTCTCAGCATTTCTAGATGCTGAAAGCAGACTTATTTCTCATATTTCCTCCTTTCCTAGTTACATTTTACATATTTTCTAATAAGGCAAACGTACTGTTTCTGTCATGAAGAAAAATGATGCCTTTCATAGCAGGCACCTGGAGTAGTGTGCGGAAAGAGCTCACAGCAAGCTGGCCGCTTTCCTTGGAAAGCTCTGCTGCCTCCTTGGCTGGTGTCTGGGAGCTGGGACTCCTCGAGTCTTCCCACCATTTCCTAAGTGACAGGTATAGCTCACTCTGCCTACACCATGTAGACAATGAGGTCCACGTTCAACACTCTTATTCCTTCTGGGTCTGGCATTTCAGCACACAGCTGGCAGATGGTTTCTAAGTGCCCATTCCCAAGGAGATACAGAACTCTGAAACGCTAGACAGCTTCTCTGGCAGAAAGCACTTCACAGATGCCACCAGAGCGACTGGAGAGCAAGCATGCTCTGTGGTTTAGTGGGGAGTCAGGTGTGTGCGTCTTGCTTCACCCAGACTTTGATTATGGCTTCTTTCCTTTGGTAAGTTATTCTTTGTATCCTTCATTGTCATAAGTCAGCTACAAACTGAGTCCACATATTTATTTAGTAAATCACTGAATATGAAGGTGGTTTGGAAAATCCTTAATTACAACATCTAAGACACTTTTAAAGAGATAAAATATAAAATCTGAAAAATCTTCCATAATAGTAGTAACAGCTTAGTGTAACTGCCTCTTTGATGACTTGGGTATTTTAAAGAAACAGCTTAACAGCCAACCTTAAAATGTTGAAGTTCTAACTTACATACATGCAGATTCTTTTAAAAGAGTCACTTACAGCAGGATGGAAAACATTGATGGCTTGAACAGAAGCCTTTCCCTTTTGCTTGTAGCCAAACACCAAGTCAATCCAGTGACATATGTTTTGGGATACGTGGTCAGATTCTAGGGCCTGCCGGTGAATGAGGATGAACAGCCGAGGATCATTGCGGGCCCACGGAGGAAGGTTGACGTGGTTAACCCGTTCACCATTCTGACGCACACCAAAGTCAAAACCTGAGGAAGATTACTACACAATGTTTAACTCTGCCAAGGCATGCTTCATTCAGCTCACAGACTGTAAGAGCTCTGGAAAACAGACGAAGGTGCACTACAACCCTGATGGCAGCAACAAGATGAACTGCTGCACTACGGTAGGAATCACTGCTCATCTACTTCTTTCTGTATCAACAGGAACAGGACAGACACTAAGGCAATTCAAACTGGGACTTTCAACTTTACCCTTTGTCCACTTATAACAGGATGACACAAAAGCAGAGAATCAGTGCCCATAAATTCCAATACTATACTTCAAACACAGCAAGTGCTTAAATACCTATTTAATTATAAACTTGGTCAAAATCAAATTAAAGATTTGTATAAGCATTTCTAAATTGCTGGTATTTTCATAAACTAAGTACTACATATTTAATAAATATTAATATTCTGTAGTTTAGAAACCCATTACAGAACAGACACCACCTTGAAATGAGTTATCACAGTATAATGATTTTATGGGCAATGGTGGGTCTGTTCTGACTTCCTTTCTATTGAGCATTCCTGGCCCAACAAAAAATATAACACACTGACTAAAAGGTTTTTCCTTTGTGTAGCCCTGGTTGTCCTGGAACTTGCTCTGTAGACCAGGATGGCTTCAAACTCAGAGATCTACTTGCCTCTGCCTCCAGAACAGTCAGGGCTACTCAAAGAAACCCTATCTTGAAAAACCAAACCAAAAAACCCCACACCATACCAAACCAAACCAATCCCAAAATAGCAGCAGCAGCAGCAGCAGCAACAACAACATCAACAACACAGTTCCCCAAATGTAGCCTGTTGACATAAGGAACCCAGAGCTTGCAGTAGTCAGTCTTTAAAAACATCAGAAATCCTCAATCTCACCTGAAAATAAAATTCAAATTTCAAGTCCTAGAAAAGCTACTTTTACTTCTGGACAATGATAACCCCACCGCATACCCTTCAAACTATGTGTGAAACGATCTGCTTGTACCTTCACGGTTCACTAGGAACTCAGGAAGATAGAAAAACTCTGGAATCAGCTCCTTCACATCAGTCATAGATTCAAACGATGAGAGGCGCCAAGTTGTGTTTGTAGAATGAAAAGTTCTGTCTGGAATGTCGAAACTCTGATCTAAAAAGAAATTCCAATAACTTTTTGTTGCTTCAAAAGTATTGAAGAAATGGACCTTTAGTTTATTTAAAATATTATTCAAATTCTTGAAATGACACTGTTTTCAACTGTATTATGGTTTTATCACTTCTAAATAGAAGAACTTCTATCATTTATTCGCTTAAATGGCTACTATCTTCCTACCTAGTTAGAATAAAACTTTCACAAAATCAGGAGACTAGGCCCCCCCCCCCACAGCACATAATGGTCACACAAAAATGATTTCTTTATTAAAGTGAATGCATAATTTTAAAGAAGGGGAAATTATGGATTGCAGAGATGGCTCAAGTGGCAAAGTAATACAAAAGCATAAGGACAGAAGTTTGATTAGAGCATGCATGTAAAAGCAGGTGGGATGATGTATTTCTGTTAACTCCAGCACTGGGGTGGTCAATGTGTGGGCAACACACAGAGATTCCTGGAGTTCACCGGCCATACAGGTTAGCTGACTTGATGAGTTCTAGGTTCAAATGGGGAACATTTGAGGAAGACACCTGTTAATGATCACACACATAAAGAGAGGGGTGTGGGGGAGGGAGGGAGGAAGGGAGAGGAGAGGAAGACGAAGAGGGAGATGGAGTGTAAAGTTTGGTACATGGCTCTTTTCTTTATCAAGACTAAGATTTTTTTTTTCTTTTTTTTAAAGGGTGGGGTCACTGCTTTCTAACATTCAACTTTTTAGAGTACAAAATAATGTTTCATTATGACATTTTTCATACAGCATTTCACTGTAATTTTCTTGTATTTGCCTCTCCTATCATCCCCCTCCGTTCCTTCCTCATTCCCATTGCTGCCCACCCATATGGTCTCCCTGTAGGTAGTCCCTCTTCTATTTTTAGGTTGTCTGTGTGTGTTGATACATTAGACTCTGCATGTAAAAGAAAACATGCTATTTATTACCTTGTTCTCCTCTCCTTCCCTTCAGAACACCTCTTCCCCTTACATAGTCCCCTTCTACTTCTATACCACACACACACAGACACACATATTCTAAATTCTTCACAGAGAGAAAACATGCAATACTGACACTGTTTTTCAGAAACACCAACTCTGCACTTAAGCATTAACTATTTTTTTAATCAATTAATATAAAACTGAGTGTACTCCCTCCTGTTCATTTTTTTCTGGAATACACTATTAATGACAAAGAATTAAATTTTGTCCCTGTATTTTTTTTTTTGTGAACAACTGCTAGTCTCCCAATCCAGGCCTAGAATATTAAGTGATTGCAAAGGCCAGTTTCAGAGAAAAGCAGCTGTGTGTATGGTTCTTAGGGACTCTGCTATATTGTCTAAAGTGCCTCTGTACTTGCTGGAATCTGAGCATAGCCTCTTGTTGAGAATGTCACAAACTAATCTCAGCACCAAGCACAGCAGTTTCAAAAGCATGAGCTCATTTCTTTCTCCAAGTCTGCCTGCTCTGGTGAGCTACATTTTTCATTATCTTTATTGCTTTCCATCTACTACACTGAGCCAGTTAGCACTGGCTAGCCACTAAATCAAATCTGGGGAAAAATAAGATTAATAATTTTTTTTCAGAAAGTAAGAAATGCCAGGTCATCATGAAGTCATGGCATATAGAGCTCAGACTAAGCAACTGTGTAGCAAGAGTAACATACAATAGGTTCTGTTTGGGTTGTACGACTCTGTAGTTTGTGTTTTTAAAACAATCCCACTGAAAATTACTAGAATCTAGAATATGCATATATTAGATCAGCAGTTCTCAATGGGTAGGGCTTTTCCCCTCTATTATTTGGCAATATCTAAAGCTATTTTTAGTTCTCATACATAGAAGGATTCATGTACCACTAACACTGTTGGTAGAAGCTAGGGATGCTGCTAAAATGTCCTGCAATGCACAGAGAAACCCTTGAGACAAAAAATTATGTAACTTAAAGTAACTATAGTGCTAAGGTTGAGAATTCCTAGACTAACTCATTAGTTTAAAAAAAATTCAAGGGCTGGAGAGATGGCTCAGCGGTTAAAAGCACTGACTGCTCTTTCAGAGGTTCTGAGTTCAATTCTCAGCAACCACATGGTAACTCACCACCACCTGTAATGAGATCTGGCGCCCTCTTCTGGCCTGCAGGCATGCATGCAGACGGAACACTGTATACATAATAAATAGATAAATTAAAAATATGCTGTTTAAAAAAATTTCAAAAGCCAGCAAAATGCTAATGAAATGAAAGTAAATGAGGATTAAGGTAGTGTTAAGGTTTTAAAATAATTAATGAATAAATATGCAGTGAAAATCGAGGCATGTCAGTGCATTCCTGTAATATCAGAACTTGGGAGGTATAGGCAAGAGGATCAGGATTCAAGGCTAATCTCAGCTACATAGTAAGTTTAAGGCTGACCTTGGCTACATGAGACTTGGTTTCAAAACAACAATGTATCTACTTAATGAAGAAAAACCTAATATTTTATATGAATATATTTATAACAGCAATATAATAAAGATTGGTGGTTGACTGGAAATTTTATATTGATGAATTCTTGGGTTCCACTGAAAGAAATGGTTTGAGTTATGGGGATGTTACTAGCACTGCAGTGTTTCAAACTACATTAAAATATTATTTTATTGCCTTTTTAAAACAAAATGACATTCACAAATGAATGTTCTTATGTTCAAAAAGATCTCCAAACAATGGCACTCTTAGAATCCACAGCAACAAGGGTGGTATAAACATCAGTTCTGAATGATCTTCCTTAATAGAGCCACTCACTTGTCTATGGAAATTCCTTGCACCAGCTGTAATGGGACCAGACACACTCTCAACCTGAGATCAAGTTAACCTGGGATCATTGGTTAAGGGAAAGCAAGACTGAGAGGGAAGAGAGGGACATGACAAACTAGAGCAACGGCTCAGAGGGTAGGAGTCCTTACAGCACAAGCATTGAGGACCTGAGTTTGGATTCCAGTACCCATGTAAAAAACCTCAGAGTGGTCATATGCGTGTTTGTTACTCAGTGCTATAGGACCGGGGAGAGAAAGAAGTATCTCTGGGACTTTTTGGCTGCCAGACTCACTCTAGGTTCAGTGAGATAACCTTTCTTAAAAGAATAAGGTACAGGGTAACAAAGCAGGATACCTGATGTCCTCCTCTGGCTTCTGCAGGTACACTCACACTGGCCCATGTATATACAGGGCAAATATTAAAACCCCCATTCATAGACTAAGCATAGGGAATACAACTTCATTCCTCTAAGAAACTGTTTTAAGAATAAAAGACAAAGAAGTCCAAGAAGGGTAGGACAAACTGAATGGACAACGGATTCCTAAACAGATATCTTGAGGGACAACTACAGAGCCAATACCTGAGCTCTCACTGTATAGCATGGTGAGTTTGCCCCATGGGTACACAGTGAATCCCTCAGTCATCTTCAGGCTGTCATGCAAAGTGCTGAGCTAGATTACTAGCAAGATTAGATCACTAGACTATAGTGATGATGCCAGCGTGTTCTTTATTAACTAGTTTTCATAAATAATAACAATAGTTTCCTATAAAAGATTTTTATATAAAAAATTACATAAGCTGCAAAACTGTTATACTTGAAATAATTTGAAGTGCAAGTCTTTAAAAGAGAGCTGAGTTGGGAGTTGTGGAACACACCTTTAATCATATCACTCAGGAAGCAGAGGCAGGCAGTTCACTGAGTTTGAGGCTAGCCTGGCCTACAGAGCAAGTTCCAGGACAGTCAGGGTTAAACATAAAAAAAATGCCTAAAAAAAACAAAACAAAACAAATCTAAAAAACAAAACAAAACCCCCCAAAAATAATTAAATGAAATAAAATTTAGCTGAATATAATTTAACTGGTAAAATTTGCAGTTTGTGATTTAGTGCTTAAATTTTAAAAAGTCAAAACATTTCTATAAAGTTAGACATGATCTCAGACAAGAGCAAGAAGATTTGACTACCATTTTTAAAAGAAGGATTTTAGTGACTGGTTATGTAGAATTCTTTTTCCTGGGCTTGGTTAGTACAAATTTTCAAGAAGCTAGTTAAGTTTTTTGCTGTTGTTGTTTTAGTGATATAACATGAGTTTTGGGGTAGTTACAAAAGATATCCTTACCTTGATAGGCTAGAAACATTTTAGTAAAAGGAGGCATCCTGACCAGGAAGTGGAGCACAGTGCCGCTGTTGGAGTAGTGGGAGCCATAGTGGTAGGGTTGCACAGGAGGCATGGGGTCGTCTTCTCGGGCTCCTTTGCGATACTCTTCCTCCAAGTACTACAGAACAAAGACCAGGAGAATGCACAATTGTGTGCTCCAAACATGACTAGTTTTCTCTTTCATTCTCTTCCACCTCTTCGACACTATTCTTGTCTTCCCAATCATGTCCACAGCCCACAGCCATTTTGAACTCTAGGAGTCTCCTACTGACCCCTGACCAAATGAGAACCACCCAGTTCTCTCTACCTCCTCTCCCAGGCCCTCATAAGAACATACCTGCTCTGCATTCTCACTCCTAATTAACAGCTCCAAATATCAAACTGGGGAGCTCAAAAACAGAGGGCTGATCCCACCACCATTGATTTCTGCAACGAAGAGCTTCATGATATATTTTGAGTGCTTCTCTAGGAATGGAAATATAGTAAGATGGCATGCATCACCACTGTTAATACAGTGGTATGCGGTGGTTTTGCAGAGCATGTATACAGAGCTAAACAGAAAATGATGATCTTTCACATCTCCAACTCTCCCCACCAAAAGGAGGCAGCTCAGCCACACATTTCCTATCTGTCACTATGCTCATCTTTGTAGCTGCGTCTGCCTGTAGCAGAGTTAGAGGTAGTAATTTCAAGTAATGTCTTGACTCCCACAGACTGTCATATTTTTAACTGCAGAAAATCAAATGGTGAATTTCAGGTACTTAGAAGGACATCTCTGGAATTGGGACATGAATAATATGGGAATATGAGAAAACTGCTTCTTCTGCTCCTATCATTCATTACACTATTATGAAGAATATACTATGCGGTAAGTCAGTTTTGTAAGTTTCCAGTTGAATTTCATTAATGTTAAATTATCAATATGGGTAACTCCTTTCTATTTAAATAGGTAATTTAACTTCTACCTAAAATGAATAATTTTCTGAATATGTGTAGTGTTTAAAGTAGAAATAAATCAATATTCAATATACAACAAATTAGCATGATTATATTAATGTATTACTATTATAAAGACACCAGTATTTCTATATAATATAAATAAAACTCAGAGGCAATGTATAGTTGTATTGCTGGAAATCTGTGATACTTTTAAGAAATATAATTTTTATGCATTTGAAAATACAAGGGGTGGCCAGGTAGTGGCGGCGCACGCCTTTAATCCCAGCACTCGGGAGGCAGAGGCAGGTGGATCTCTGTGAGTTCGAGGCCAGCCTGGTCTTCAAGAGCTAGTTCCAGGACAGGCTCCAAAGCTACTGAGAAACCCTGTCTCAAAAAAACCAAAAAAAAAAAAAAAAAAAAAAAAAAAAAAAAAAA